>WQNJ02000344.1:0-49376 GCA_016584745.2 Phylloscopus trochilus trochilus | reverse complement strand
GACACGCCGGGGCTGGGGGGGACACGCTGGGGGCTGGGGGGGACACGCTGGGGGCTCAGGGGGACACGCTGGGGGCTCGGGGGGGGACACGCCGGGGGCTCGGGGGGCCCCCAGACCCACCCCCTGCCGCGGGCTCTCGGCAGCTGCGTGGTGGACGAGATGGATTTCTCCGGGATGGAGCTGGACGAGGCCCTGCGGAAGTTCCAGTCCCACATCCGGGTGCAGGGGGAGGCGCAGAAGGTCGAGCGCTTGATCGAGGCCTTCAGGTGAGGGCTGGGTCCCTGTCCCCGCAGCCCTCCCTCCCCTGCGTCCCCCCCGTGTCCCCACCTCCCCCGTGTCCCCCCCGTGTCCCCCCCGTGTCCCCACCTCCCCCGTGTCCCCACGTCCCCAACCAGCAGCCCACCAGCGGTGTGGTCACCACGTGGTGATGTTCCAGGTGACCCTGTGGGCTGAGGGGGGACACAAGGGGGTGGTGGCCCCCGTGGGACCAGGGGCTGTTCCAGGTGACCCTACAGACTGGCAGGACATTGGGGGACGGCCCCTGGACCACAGGGTGACGTTCTGGGCGACCCTGTGGATGGAGGAGGGGGCCGTGGGGGGCGGTGGCCCATGTTCGAGGTGACCCCACAGCCATGGGGGTGCTGCCCCACCCTCAGGGGTGGCTGTGGGGTGCAGGGGCCACCCCGCCAGGCGTGGGGCACCCCGTGGGGCACCGTGACCCCATGGGCCGTGGGGGTTGTCCGCCCCGCAGCCAGCGCTACTGCGTGTGTAACGCGGCCCTGCTGCGCCAGTTCCGCAACCCGGACACCATCTTCATCCTGGCCTTCGCCATCATCCTCCTCAACACCGACATGTACAGCCCCAGCGTCAAGGCCGAGCGCAAGATGAAGCTGGAGGACTTCATCAAGAACCTGCGAGGTGAGGCCCTGCTGGCCCCCCCGGGGCTCCCCTGCCTGAGGCACGGGTTCTAGAGCGGGGCTGGGTTCTAGAGCAGGGCTGGGTGTTGTGGGTTCTGGAGCGGGGCTGGGTGTTGTGGGTTCTAGAGCAGGGCTGGGTGTTGTGGTTCTAGAGAGGGGCTGGGTTCTGGAGCGGGGCTGGGTTCTGGAGCGGGGCTGGGTGTTGTGGGTTCTAGAGCAGGACCGGGTGTCGCGGGTTCTGGATCAGATCTTGGTGTTTCGGGTTCTGGGGCTGGCCCTGGTGACCAAGGTTCTGGGGCGGAGTTGGCTGCTGGGGGTTCTAGAGTGGGCCTGGGTGTGGTGGGTCGTGGCGTTGGGCCGGGTGGGGCAGGTTCTGGAGCTGGGCCGGCCCCTGTGGGTTCCAGGGCTGGTCTGGGCACTGTGGGGTCCGGAGCCGCTCGTGAGCGTGGAGCTCCGGGGCAGGATCAGGAGTTGTGGGTTCTGGAGCGGGGCCGGGTGTCGCGCAGGGGTGGACAACGGCGAGGACATCCCCCGGGACATGCTGGTGGGCATCTACCAGCGCATCCAGAGCCGCGAGCTGCGCACCAACGACGACCACGTCTCCCAGGTCCAGGCCGTCGAGCGCATGATCGTCGGCAAGAAACCGGTGGGTCTGCACCGGGGGGTGTTCCAGGTGACCCCTGGGGGGTGTTCCAGGTGACCCTTGGGAGGTGTTCCAGGTGACCCCCGGGGGGTGTTCCAGGTGACCCCCGGGGGGTGTTCCAGGTGACCCCTGGGGGGTGTTCCAGGTGACCCCCGGGGGGTGTTCCAGGTGACCCTTGGGGGGTGTTCCAGGTGACCCCCGGGGGGTGTTCCAGGTGACCCCATGGGACAGGTTCAAGGCCACCCAAAGGAGACATTCCCAGCGATCCTGTGGTGGGGAGGATGTTCTAGACCACTCATGGGGCAGGTTCTAGGTGACCCTATGGGAGGATTGTTCTAGGTGACCCATGGGACACATTCCAGGTGACCCATGGGGGACGTTCTATGGGACCCATGGGGGACATTGGGGTGACCTGTGGGGGACACTCCAAGTGACCCACGTGGGACATTCAGGGTGACCCACGGGGCGATGCTCTGGGTGACCCCAGTGAAGGTCCAAGGGCACCATCACCACCCCGGGGCGGGTCCCACCGAGGCCCCACCCCAGAGGTGACCCCAGGTGCTGTCCCCAGGTGCTGTCCCTGCCCCACCGGCGCCTGGTCTGCTGCTGCCAACTCTACGAGGTGCCCGACCCCAACCGGCCCCAGCGCCTGGGGCTGCACCAGCGCGAGGTTTTCCTCTTCAACGACCTGCTGGTGGTGAGAGGGGGGTCCCGGGGGGTCCCGGGGGGTCCCGGGGGGGGCTCACCCAGGGGGGTCCCAGGAGATGGGCCCTGGTGACCCCGTGGCCTCGGCAGGTGACGAAGATCTTCCAGAAGAAGAAGATCCTGGTGACCTACAGCTTCCGGCAGAGCTTCCCGCTGGTGGAGATGCACATGCAGCTCTTCCAGAACGCCTGTGAGCCCCACGGCGCCCTGGGGGACCCCACGGCACCCCAAAGAACCCCACAGCACCCTGGGGGACCCCACAGCACCCCAAAGAACCCCACAGCACCCTGGGGGACCCCACGGCACCCTGGGGGACCCCACAGCACCCTCTGGGACCCTCCAGGACCCCCTTGTCCCCACAGCACCCTCATGGAGCCTCCCTGTCCCCAGGGGTGTCCCTGTCCCCAGGGGTGTCCCTGACCCCGGGGGTGTCCCTGCCCCCCGTGCCCCCCCAGATTACCAGTTTGGGATCAAGCTGCTGTCGGCGGCGCCGGGGGGCGAGCGCAAGGTGCTGATCGTCTTCAACGCCCCGAGCCCCCAGGACCGGCTGCGCTTCGCCAGCGACCTGCGCGAGTCGGTGGCCGAGGTGCAGGAGATGGAGAAATACCGAGTGGAGGGTGAGCCCGGGGGCACTGGGGGGCACTGGGGGGCACTGGGAGGGGCACTTGGGGCACTGGGCTGACTGGGGGGGCACTGGGGGGCACTGGGGGGCACTGGGGGGGCACTGGGGGGGCACTGGGGGGCACTGGGGGGGCACTGGGGGGGACACTGGTCAGCACTGCTGGTCACCAGTGGGCACTGGTGGTCCCTGGTGGTCCCTGGTGGTCCCTGTGGTCACCATGGTCACCGTGGTCACCATGGTCACCGTGGTCACTGTGGTCACCATGGTCACCGTGGTCCCTGGTGGTCACTGTGGTCACTGTGGTCACTGTGGTCCCCGGTGGTCCCCGGTGGTCACTCTGGTCACCGTGGTCACTGGTGGTCACCGTGGTCCCTGTGGTCCCTGTGGTCACTGTGGTCCCTGTGGTCACTCTGGTCACTGTGGTCACCGTGGTCACCGTGGTCACCGTGGTCACTGTGGTCCCTGTGGTCCCTGTGGTCACCGTGGTCACTGTGGTCCCTGTGGTCACCCTGGTCCCTGTGGTCGCCCCCCAGCCGAGCTGGAGAAGCAGAAGGGCGTGGTGGGGCACAGGGTGGTCACCGTGGTCACTGTGGTCACTGTGGTCACCGTGGTCACTGTGGTCACTGGTGGTCACTGTGGTCACTGGTGGTCCCTGGTGGTCACTCTGGTCCCTGGTGGTCCCCCCCAGCCGAGCTGGAGAAGCAGAAGGGCGTGGCGGGGCCGCGGGGCGCGGGGCCCCCCCGGGAGGCGCTGAACGGGCTCAGCCGGAGCAGCCTGGAGGAGGCGTTCGGGGCCGAGGGGCTGAAACGGAGCGCGCTGAGCAGCTCCCTGCGGGACCTGTCCGACAGCGGTCAGCGGGGGCTGGGGGGACTGGGAGGGACTGGGAGGGACTGGGAGGGGCTGGGAGGGACTGGGAGGGGATTGGGAGGGACTGGGAGGGGCTGGGAGGGATTGGGAGGGGCTGGGAGGGATTGGGAGGGGCTGGGGGGGACTGGGAGGGGCTGGGAGGGATTGGGAGGGGCTGGGAGGGGATTGGGAGGGGCTGGGGGGGACTGGGAGGGGCTGGGAGGGGATTGGGAGGGGCTGGGAGGGGCTGGGAGGGAGTTTGGAGTCTCCATGGGGGGTTTGGGGTCCCCTGGGGGTCTCCCCTCACTGCCCCCCCTCACTGCCCCCCCTCACTGCCCCCCCTCACTGCCCCCCCTCAGGCAAGCGGGGCCGGCGGAACAGCGTGGGCTCCCTGGACAGCACCATCGAGGTGAGGGGGCAGTGCCACGCCCCTGGGTGCCACACCCCTGGGTGTCACACCCCTCACTGCCACACCCCTGGGTGCCACACCCATCACACCCCTGGGTGCCATACCCCTCTGAGTGCCACACCCCTCACTGCCACACCCCTGAGTGCCACACCCCTGCCACACCCCTGGGTGCCACACCCTGAGTGCCACACCCATCACACCCCTGGGTGCCACACCCCTCACTGCCACACCCCTCTGGGTGCCACACCCCTCACTGCCACACCCCAACCCCTCCCACTTTAGCCCCGCCCCAGCTTCCCCAACGATCCCTTCCTGTGGAAAAAGGGGCGGGGCCTGGGTGGACGGGGTGGGACTTGTGCATCGTCTGGGGGTGGGGCCAAGCCGGCGATGGCCGCTGTTATCCACCAATGGGGGCTCAGCTTGCGGCTCGAGGCGGGGCTGTTCTCCCGGTGGGCGGGGCCGCGCCTCCACAGGGGGCGTGTCCTTGCCGCGCTGACCCCGCCTCCTTTCAGGGCTCCATCATCAGCAGCCCCCGGCCGCAGGCGCGGGGGGGCCCGGGCGGGCCGGGGGGCGCCCCCGAGGGCTACAAACCCCCCGCCCGGCCCGTCTCCAACTCCTCCTCCTTCCTGGGCTCCCTCTTCGGCAGCCGCCGCGGCAAAGGCCCCGCCGGGCCGCCCCCCGGCGCGGGGGGTCCCACCTCGGCCTCGGCCTCCTCCTCCTCGGCGTCCTCCTCGCACCACCACCACCACCCCCCGGCGGCGGCGCCCCCCGAGGGCCCCTCCAAGCTGCAGGCGCTGCACGCCCAGTACTGCCACGGGGGGCCCGGGGGGGCGGCGGGCGCGGGGGGGGGGCCGGGGCCGCCGCCGCCCCCCCCGTACCCGCAGCAGCCCCCTCCCCCCGGCCGCCCCGCGCCCCCCCCGCCGCTGCCGGCCATCGCCGCCGGGGCCCCCCCGCGCTTCCACGGCGGGCCCACCCCCCCTCTGTCGGCGCCCCCCCAGCAGCACGGCCCCCCCGGCGGGGGGTTCCCCCCCCCGCACCCCCATTACACCCTGCACCGGCCCGGCAAGCGCGGGGGGGCTCCGCCCGGCGCCCCCCGGCAGCCGCTGTCCCCCCTGCCCCTCTACAGCCCCGCGCCCGCCCACCACGGGCTGTCCCACGCGTACCCCCCCGGGCCCCCCCCGCACCACCACCCCCCGCCGCCCCCCGCCCCCGCCAAGCACTTCGTCTTCGGGGGGGGCGGCGGCGGCGGCGGCGGGGTGGGGGGCCCGGCCGGGGGGGCTCTCCGGGGAGGGGGCGGGGGGGCGGCGCCCCCGCCCCATCACCACCATCACCACCATCACCACCACCACGCGCCCCCCCACTCGCCCATCCCCCCCCACCCCTCCTACCCCCCCCTGCCGCCCCCCTCGCCCCACACCCCCCTCAGCCCCCACTCCCCCGCCGGCCCCACCTCGCCCCTGGCCCAGGCCGGCCAGGGCCCCCCCAAACCCAAGGGGGGGAACCGCATCAGCACGGTGGTCTGAGCCCCCCCCCTCCCGCCCCCCCCGTGGCAGCGATGGACGGCGCCGGCCTGCTGGACGCGGTGGTTATTTTTGTAACCCCCCCAGTTCCCCCCCAAATCCCCCCCCCCAAAAAACCCCCCCACCCCCTGCACGTGGCTCGTGTTTGGCTGCTCGCCCCCCCCCCGGGGGTGAGGAGGGGGTCCCCGGACAGCCCCTCCCGCCATCCCGGGGGTCCGGCGGCGATGCTGCCCCCCCCCCAAAGCCCCCCCCCGACCCCCGTTCCCAGCTCAGGCTGAATGTCACACGGCACTTTAACCTCCCCCCCAACCTCCTCCCCCCGCCCACCCCCCCCCGGCCGCCTGGGGTCCCCCCGGGGGTTTTTTGGGGTGGGGGGGGTCCCAGGCGGCCGGGCCCCCCCCCGGGGAGCCCCCCAGGCACCCGCATGCGCCCGCGCCGGGCCCTGTATATAAGAGACTGTATATTTGATGCTTCATAAACGGACCGGCCGGCCCCGCCCCGCTGAGAGAAATTATTTTTTGGGGGGGGGAGCGGGGACGCGCCTATAGGGGCTGTAGGGGATGGGTGGGGAGGGGCAGGGGGGCGTTAAGGGCACCGGGAGGTACAGGGGGGCCTTGGGGTGTGGGGGGTGTGGGGGGGAGCGTGGCGCTGTGGAGGTTCTGGGGGGGTACAGAGGGTATGGGGGCCATGGGGGTCCTGGGAGTCCATAGGGGTGGGGGTCTCCAAAGGACTCCGTGGGGGTCTGTATGTGCCACAGGGCCCTGGGGGTCCACAGGGATTCATCAGGCGTCCATAGGGGTGGGGGGTCTATAGGGGTCTATATGGTTCCATGGGTGTCCATAGGGGTCTATGGGGTCCATGGGGGTCCCTGGAGGTCTGTAGGGGTCTGTAGGGTCCATGGGGTTCTATAGGGTCCATGGGGGTCTCCGGGGGTCTGTAGGGGTCTATAGGGTCCCTGGGGGTCCTGGGGGTCTGTAGGGTCTATGGGGTTCTATAGGGTCCCTGGGGGTCTGTAGGGGTCTGTAGGGTCCATGGGGTTCTATAGGGTCCCTGGGGGTCTGTAGGGGTCTGTAGGGTCTCTGGGGGTCCCCGGGGGTCCCGGGGGTCTCCAGGCGGGAGCGGATGAAGGAATGGGCGTGGCGCCTGGGGGGCGGGGCTCAAGAAACCCCGCCCCTCCGTACGACCCCGCCCTCGCCGCCGCCGCCGGGCGCGCATGCGCGTTTCGTCCCTTTAAACGTGCACAACAAGTCCCGGCCGCTCCGCTGACCCAGCCGCGGAGGCGAGCGGTGCCGCGGATCCCTCCGCTAAGGAGGGGGCGGAGCCTGAGGACTATTTCTCCGTCCCTCATCCCACCACACCGCCTCCCGCCACCCGGACCGCGGCGGGGGGGTCTCCGGTGCTGTTCCCCCCTCTCTCCGTTCCCGCGCTCGCCGGCGGTAGCGGCCTTCGGCGCCGGTCCCCGTTCGGCGGCGGAAGGACACGCGGCCTCATCGCACCTCCCGGGGCGGCGTGCGAGGCCGCGCCTGCGCAGTGCGCGCGTGCGCGCGGGCGGGGGGCGGGCGGCAGGAGGAGGAGGATCCAAGATGGCGGCGGCGGCCCGGCCGGGGGGACCGGGCAGGCCTCGGCTGTGAGGCGGGCGGAGCGCGGGGCGGCGGGGCTGGACGGGCCGGAGGGGCGGCGCAGGGGCCGCGGAGGGGCCGGCGGGTCGGCGGAGCTCGCGGGCGCTGTCTCGACCCCCCTTTTCCCCGCGGCTCGGGGAGGGGGGGGGCGGCCCGCGGCCTGTGAGGGGGCGGCGCGGGGGCGGCGGGGCCTCCATGGCCCCCTGAGGGGGTCCCCGCGGGCAGCCCGGGAACCCCCCGCTCGCTCCCCTCGGGACGCGGGATGGAGGAGGCGGAGCAGCAGCGCGCAGGAGGCGGCTGGGCCGAGTGGGGGCCCGGCCCGGGGGGGTCCCCGCCGTGGGTCCCCCCGCCGCCGCCGCCCGACGGGGACGAGGAGCCCAAGCGGGGCCGCGGCGCCGAGTGGGGAGCGACGGAGCCCCCCGGGGACGCGGGGCCCCCCCGACCGGCGGCCCCCAAAGCGGCGGGGGACGAGAAGGCCGCCAGCGCCCCGCGCCCCCCCCGGGCCGGGGGCGAGCCGCGGGGTAAGGGCGGGGGGGGGCCCGGCAAGGGGCCCGGGGGGCGACCCCCGGGCGAGGAGCGGAGCCCCCGCAAAGCCCCCGAGGAGCGCGGGGCCCGCGGCGGGGAGCGGCCCGGCGCCGAGGACAAGGCCCGGCGGCCCCTCGGGGGTCCCCGCGGCGGCGGGGCCGGGCCGGAGCCGCGCGGGGAGTGGGGGTCGCCGTGGCCGCCGGCCGAAGCGGAGCCCCCCGAGGACTTTCTGCCGCCCCCCGAGTGCCCGGTGTTCGAGCCCAGCTGGGCCGAGTTCAGCGACCCCCTGGGCTACATCGCCAAGATCCGCCCGATCGCCGAGAAAAGCGGCATCTGCAAGATCCGACCCCCGGCCGTGAGTCTGGGGGGGGCTCGGGGGGGGCTTGGGGGGGACCCCTCACCCTGGGGGTCCCCCCCTGGGTGGGTGGGGGGGGTCGGGGGTCCTGCCCCGCCGGCCTCAGCGTCCCGCGGGTGCGGGGCTGGGCTCGGTGCCCCCCCCCGGGGCAGGGTGGTCTCTTTGCTGGGGTCATTTCTCAATTTGGGGGGGTGGTCGTTGTGCCCCCCCGCCCCCCGGCTTTGGGAGGGTTTTGGAGCTCAGGGGGTTTCTCTCGCCGGGGGGGGTGTTTGCTGTTTTGGGGGGGTCAGCGCTTTTTCCGGAGGTGTTTTGGGTCGGGGGGGGCGGCCCCCATGGGGTGGGACGTTCCCATTTGGGGGGGGGGGGTTAATTATCCTCCTCCCGGAGTGATTTCTCGTTAAACGGGTTAATGAGAAAGTAATTCCCCCCCCCCCCCCAATGCCTCAGTGCTCCTGCTGCATCCTGGGGGGGTAAAAATGCCCCGGGGGGGGCAATTATGGGCTGGGGGGGGGTGAATACCCCCGGGGGGGCTGTCTCTGCTGGGGGGAGGGGCAAACGCCCCCTCCCCCCTTTGGGGATAACCCCGGGCTGGGGGGGGGGCGCGTGTGAATCTCCCCCGATGTGGGGGGGGATCCGCGGGGGGGCGATTTTGGGGTGGATTTTGGGGGGGGGGGGTCCTGCACAGCCCAAACCGGGAGCGGGGGGAGGGGTCCCGGCCCCCCCCATTCCCCCCCCACGCCCCCGTGGACCCCTGGTGCTGGCGGGGGGGGCGGGGGGTGAGGCCCGGGGGGGTTCCGGGGGGGTCCCGGCGGGTCCCGGGGGGGGTCCCGGCGCCCCCCCCGCGGCCTCACAACAACAACAGTGCCACGGCCAATATGGCGGCAGCGCCCAGCCTTTGTCTGCGGGCGCGGGGGGGCCCGGCCGCTCCGGGGGGGCCCCGGCTCGGGCAGCGACCCCCGGCATGGGGGGGACAACCGGGGGGTGGGGGGCGGGCAGGTGGCGGCCGAGCCCCCCCGTCCGCACCGGCAGCGCTGCCCCCCCGCCCCCTTTCCCGGTTTGTTTCCTGTTGGGGTTTTTTTGGGGGGGGGGGGGGGTGGTCGCGCTCTGTTTTTATGGGGCGTGGGGGGTCCCTTTGTGCCCGTGGCCGGTTCGGGGGGGCCCTGGCGGTTCTGGCGGTGCGGGGGGGGCGGACAGGCCGAGCCGGTCCCCCCAGCCCGGCCAGGGAAGGGCTTCCGGGAGGGCCGGGCCGGGCCGTGCTGGCGTCAGCGGCCCCGCGGGGCACCCCCGGTGTCCCCCCCGCGCCCGGGGGGGGGCACGGGCAGGGCCCCCGGTTTGGGCCGTGACCCCCCCCCAGCTTTCCCTAGGGCTGATCCTTCTGTGGGAGGTTGTGGCTGCTGACCCCCCCGACCCCCAAATTCGGGCTGTGTGTTTGGGTGCAGCATGGGGGGGCCATGGCTGCTGACCCCCCCCGTCCCCCCAAATTCGGGCTGTGTGTTCTCCCTGCCCGTGCAGCATGGGGGGGCCATGGCTGCTGACCCCCGACCCCCAAATTTGGGTTTTTTTCCCCGTGGAGCTCCCAGAGATGCCTTGCCTGTGCCTCACTGGGGGGGGGGCTGTGGCTGCTGACCCCCCAAGCCGGGGCTGGGTGACCCTCTGGCCGTCCCTGACCCCCCAAACCGGGGCTGGGTGACCCTCTGGCCGTCCCTGACCCCCCAAACCGGGGCTGGGTGACCCTCTGGCCGTCCCTGACCCCCCAAACCGGGGCTGGGTGACCCTCTGGCCGTCCCTGACCCCCCAAACCGGGGCTGGGTGACCCTCTGGCCGTCCCTGACCCCCCAAACCGGGGCTGGGTGACCCTCTGGCCATCCCTGACCCCCCAAACCGGGGCTGGGTGACCCTCTGGCCGTCCCTGACCCCCCCTTTGCCCCCCCCAGGACTGGCAGCCCCCCTTTGCTGTTGAGGTCGACAACTTCAGGTTCACCCCGCGCATCCAGCGGCTCAATGAGCTGGAGGTGAGCGGGGTTTGGGGGGAACACAGGGTGTGGGGGGGCTTTTGGGGCTGATTTTGGGGTCTCACCCCCATCTTTGTGCCCCCCCCCGCCCCCCCCAAAAGGCGCAGACCCGGGTGAAGCTGAACTACCTGGACCAGATCGCCAAATTTTGGGAGATCCAGGGCTCCTCCCTCAAGATCCCCAACGTGGAGCGGAGAATCCTCGACCTCTACAGCCTCAGCAAGGTGAGGGGGGCACGAAACGGGGACCCCCACCCCTGCCTGGGGGTCACAGCTGGGGGGAGGCTGGGGAAGGAGCCCCCCCGGTGGTGATTCTCTCCTGGGGGGGGGTGTTTGCATATTTTGGGGGTTAATTCCCCCCCCCCCCCCCAAAATCAGGAGTGTTTTCCTGCCTGGGGGGTGGTTGTTTCTCTGGGGGTGCATTTTTTATTGGGGGTTCTCATTTAGGGGGGTTAATTGCTTTTTTTGGGGTATTTTTGCATTTGAGAGTTGGTTATTTTTGGGGACTGTTTCATTGTTTTGGATGATTTTTTCTGTCTGAGGAGTTAGTTGCTTTTAAAGTGTGAACGTTTTTATTTAGGAAGAGTAATTTTTTTTTTTTTTTTTTTGTTGGGGAAGTGTTTTTTAATCAGAGAATTAATTAATTACTTCTCTGTGGGTTGGGGGAAATGTTCTCACTTGGGGGAGTTAACTGCCCCCAGGGGAGGGTGGGGGGTCAGTTCCCATTCAGGGGGTGCTGTCCCCATTTTTTGTGGTTCTGGGGTGCTCAGGGTCCTCCCACGGGTGGTGATGGAGGAGGAGGGGGACCAGTACCAGCTGGGGGTGGCCCTGGGTGCTCAGTGTCCCCTCCCAGCTGGTGATGGTGGCTTTGAGGCCACCTACAAGGACTGGCCATGGGTGCAGGGGGCTCTGGGGTGGCTCTGGGTGTCCCCTCTCAGGTGGTGATGGTGGCTCTGAGGCCATCTGCAAGGACTGAGGGTGGCCCTGGGTGGCTCTGGGTGTCCCTGGGGTGGCCCTGGGTGGCTCTGGGTGTCCCTAAGCTGTCCCTGAGCCCTCAGTGTCCCCTCCCAGCTGGTGATGGTGGCTGTGGGGCCACCTGCAAGGACCGGTGATGGCCCTGGGTGTCCCTGGGGTGGCTCTGAGGTGGCTCTGGGTGTCTCAGGGGTGTCCCTGGGGTGTCCCTGGGTGTCCCTGGGGTGTCCCTGGGTGTCCCTGGGGTGGCTCTGGGTGTCCCTGGGGTGTCCCTAAGCCATCCCTGAGCCCTGGCTGTCCCCTGCCAGCTGGTGATGGTGGCTGTGGGGCCACCTGCAAGGACCAGCCATGGGTGTAGATGGCTCTGAGGTGGCCCTGGGTGTCCCTGGGGTGGCTTGGGTTGGCTCTGGATGGCCCTGGGCTGGCCCTAGGTGGCCCTGGGTGTCCCTGGGGTGTCCCTGGGGTGGCTCTGGGTGTCCCTGGGGTGTCCCTGGGGTGTCCCTGGGGTGTCCCTGGGGTGTCCCTGGGGTGTCCCTGGGGTGTCCCCGGGGTGTCCCCGGGGTGTCCCTGGGTGTCCCTGGGGTGTCCCTGGGGTGTCCCAGGGGCGTCCCTGGGGTGTCCCTGGGTGTCCCTGGGGTGTCCCTGGGTGTCTCTGGGCTGTCTCTGGGCTGTCCCTGGGCTGTCTCTGGGCTGTCCCTGGGTGTCCCTGGGGTGTCCCTCAGCTGTCCCTGAGCCCGCTGTCCCCGGCAGGTGGTGATGGAGGAGGGGGGCTACGAGGCCATCTGCAAGGACCGGCGGTGGGCGCGGGTGGCCCAGCGCCTCTCGTACCCGTCGGGCAAGAACATCGGCTCGCTGCTGCGGGCGCACTACGAGCGCATCATCTACCCCTACGAGATGTACCAGTCGGGGGCCAACCTGGTGGTCAGTGGGGGCTCTGGGGGGCCGGGGGGGCGCCCCCGGGACCCCCCCAGGCTGAGGCTGTGCCCCCCCGACCCCTGCAGCAGTGCCAGGCGCGGCCCTTCGAGAGCGAGGAGAAGGACCGGGAGTACAAACCGCACAGCATCCCGCTGCGGCAGTCCGTGCAGCCCTCCAAGTTCAACAGCTACGGCCGGCGCGCCAAGCGCCTGCAGCAGGAGGTGGGAGCCCGGAACACCCCCAGAAACAGCCCCAGAAACAGCCCCAGGAACACCCCTAGAAACACCCCCAGAAACACCCCCAGAACGGCCCCTGGCACCCCCAGAAACCCCCCCAGAAACCCCCCCAGAAACACCCCCAGAAACAGCCCCAGAACGGCCCCTGGCACCGCCAGAAACACCCCAGAAACCCCCCCTGGAACCCCCAGAAATGCCCCCAGAAACCCCCCCAGAAACACCCCCAGAATGGCCCCTGGAACCCCCAGAAACCACCCCCCAGGAACACCCCTGGCACCTCCAGAACCGCCCCCCAGAAACACCCTTGACACCCCCAGAATGGCCCCTGGCACCTCAGAACTTCCCCCTGACACCCCCAGAACCCCCCCCAGCACGCCAGAACCCCCCTGGTAGCATCAGAAACCCCCTCAGAAACACCCCTGGCACCCCCAGAAGGGTCCCTGGCACCCCTAAACCCCTCCTGGCACCCCCAGCACCACCCCCGGTGCCCCCCAGCTCCCCGGGGGCTCCCTGACGCCGCTGTCCCGCAGCCCGAGCCCACCGAGGAGGACATCGAGAAGAACCCCGAGCTGAAGAAGCTGCAGATTTACGGGGCCGGCCCCAAAATGCTGGGCTTGGGGCTGGTGGCCAAGGACAAGACCCTGCGGAAGAAAGGTATCGGGGGGCTGCCCACCTGGGGGCTGGGACCCCCAGAACTTTCTGGGAACCTCTCTGTGTTTTTGGGAATTTTTTTTTTTTTTTTTATATACCTGCATGGTTGTTTTGGGAGCCTCTTCGCCCAAGATTTGTTTGGGGTGTCTCCCAAATTCTTTTGGGTTCTTCAGGGATCCTTTTGCCTTTTTTCTTTTGAGTCACATCCCCCAGAGTTTTTGGCTGCCCCTCGTTCTTTTGGGAATTCCCATCCCCAGAGGTTTTATAGGATGCGTCCTTTTTCAGGAATTTAGGAATTCAGGAGTTTTGTTCTCTGCAGTTACTTATGGGTGGATCTATTCATTGTGGGACAGTTACCTCCCTGCCAGTTCTTTAGGGACCCTTTTTCCACCCCAGTTCTTTAGGCACCCCCTTCCCCCCAGTTCTTTGGGGCCTCCCTCCCGTTCTTGACCCCCTCCCAATTTTCAATAGCCCCCCCAATGGCTCAGTAGCCCCCCCAATGGCTCAGTAGCCCCCCCAATGGCTCAGTAACCCCCCAATTGTTCTGTTACCCCCCAGAAGTCCAATAGCCCCCCAGTAATTTAGTAAGTCACCGAGAGTTCAATAGCCCCCAGTATTTGATAACCCCCCAATTTACAATATTTCGATATTTTCATAGCCCCCCAATGGTTCAATAATCCCCTCAATAATTCAATAACCCCCCAATGGTTCAGTAGCCCCCCCAGTGTTTCAGTAGCCCCCCAGTGGTTCAGTAGCCCCCCAGTGTTTCAGTAGCCCCCCAGTGTTTCAGTAGCCCCTCAGTGTTTCAGTAGCCCCCCAGTGGTTCAGCAGCCCCCCAGTGGTTCAGCAGCCCCTCAGTGGTTCAGCAGCCCCTCAGTGGTTCAGTAGCCCCCCAATGGTTCAGTAGCCCCCCCAGTGTTTCAGCCCCCCAGTGTTTCAGCCCCCCGATTCCCCCTCCCCGCAGACAAGGAGGGCCCCGAGTGCCCCCCCACGGTGGTGGTGAAGGAGGAGCCGGCGGGGGAGCCCCGGGGGGCGCCGGTGTCGCCGGGGGGGCCGCGGGACGGGCGGGAGGAGCTGCGGCACAGCCCCGAGCCCTGCACCAAGATGACCATGAGGCTGCGCCGCAGCCACAGCAACAGCCAGTTCGTGAGTAGGGGGGCTGCTGGGGGGTGGGGCTGGGACCCCCACCCAAAATCCACACCCCCAAAATCCCCTCCCCTCCCCTCCCTGGCAGGTGGATTCCTACGTGTGCCGGATCTGCTCGCGGGGCGACGAGGACGACAAGCTGCTGCTGTGCGACGGCTGCGACGACAACTACCACATCTTCTGCCTGCTGCCCCCCCTGCCCGAGATCCCCAAGGGCATCTGGCGCTGCCCCAAATGCGTCATGGCGGTGAGGGGGGCAAGGGGACACCCCCTGGGACCCCCCCAGTGTCTGTCACATCCCAGCTGTGGGGCTGGGACCCCCCACCCAGTGTCCTGTCCTGTGTGGGGGGCACGGGGACACCCCCTGGGACACCCCCACTGTGTGTCACATCCCGGCCGTGGGGCTGGGACCCCCCATCCAGTGTCCTGTTCTGTCAGGGGGGCACAGGGACACCCCCTGGGACCCCCCCAGTGTCTGTCACATCCCAGCTGCGGGGCTGGGACCCCTCCCCAGTGTCCTGTCCTGTGAGGGGGGCGCGGGGACACCCCCTGGGACCCCCCACCCCTCCCCTGTCCGTGTGTGTCACATCCCGGCTGTGGGGCTGGGACCCCCCTGGTGTCCCCAAGCCCCCCCTCACCCCTCTAGGTGTCCCCTGAGCCTTCCCCAGTGACCCCTCCCGGTGTCCCCAATGCCCCTCCTGGTGTCCCCAGTGCACATGCTGGTGTCCCGTGACCCCTGACCTTGGTGTGGCCAGTGACCCCTCCTGGTGTCCCCCAGTGCTCGTGCCAGTGTCCTCTGACCCCCAGTGTCCTAAGTGACCCCTCCTGGTGTCCCCAATGACCCCTGCCAGTGTCCCCAGTGCCCCCTGACCCCTGGGTGCCCCCCCAGGAGTGCAAGCGGCCCCCGGAGGCCTTTGGCTTCGAGCAGGCCACGCGCGAGTACACGCTGCAGAGCTTCGGGGAGATGGCCGACGCCTTCAAGGCCGACTACTTCAACATGCCCGTCCACGTGAGCCCCCCCAGAAACCCCCCTGGATCCCCCCAAAACCCCCCTGGATCCCCCCAAAACCCCCTGGATCCCCCCAAAACCCCCTGGATCCCCCCAAAACCCCCCTGGATCCCCCCAAAACCCCCCAGCCCCTCCTGAGCCCCCTGCCCGCAGATGGTGCCCATGGAGTGGGTGGAGGAGCCTCCAAAAATCCCCAAACCCCCTTGAACCACCCCACATCCCTTCCCTGCTCCCCTTGGTGCCCATGGAGCTGGTGAAGGAGCTCTGGGGCTCCAAAAACCCCAAAACCCCCCAAAACCCTTCCCTGCCCCCCCACCAAAGCCCCCTGCCCGCAGATGGTGCCCATGGAGCTGGGGGACCTGGTGACCAGCCTCCAAATCCCACCCAAAAACCCCCAAACTCCCCTCAGAAATCCCCCCAAACCCCCCCAAAGGCCTGGGTGCCCCCCCTGAAGCCCCCTGCCCGCAGATGGTGCCCACGGAGCTGGTGGAGAAGGAGTTCTGGCGCCTGGTGAACAGCATCGAGGAGGACGTCACCGTGGAGTACGGCGCCGACATCCACTCCAAGGAGTTCGGCTCCGGCTTCCCCGTGCGCGACGGCAAACGGCGCCTCAGCCCCGAGGAGGAGGTGGGACGGGCCACTGTCACCTCCCCGGGGACACTGGGGGGGTGACACGGCGTCCCCTGTCCCTCTGGTGTCCCTGTCCCCCGAGGAGGAGGTGGGACAGGCCACTGTCACTTCCCTGGGGACACTGGGGGGTGACACGGCGTTCCCTGTGCCTCTGGTGTCTCTGTCCACTTGGTGACACTGTCCCCACGGGGTGTGACACTGTCCTGGGGATGTCCCTGTCTCCTGTGTGATGCTGTCCCTGTGGGGGGTGACACCATTCCCTGTCCCTGGGTGACACTGTCCCTGCTGTCCCCATGGGTGTGACCCTGTCCCCTGTGTGTGACCCTGTCCCCTGTGTGTGACCCTGTCCCCTGTGTGTGACACTGTCCCCGCTGTCCCCTGTGTGTGACCCTGTCCCCATGTGTGTGACACTGTCCCCGCTGTCCCCTGTGTGTGACACTGTCCCCGCTGTCCCCGCTGTCCCCAGGAGTACGCGGGCAGCGGCTGGAACCTGAACGTGATGTGACACTGTCCCTATGTGTGACAGTGTCCCCTGCTGTCCCCATGGGTGTGACCCTGTCCCCATGTGTGACCCTGTCCCCGCTGTCCCCATGGATGTGACCTTGTCCCCACTGTCCCCGCTGTCCCCAGGAGTACGCGGGCAGCGGCTGGAACCTGAACGTGATGCCGGTGCTGCAGCAGTCGGTGCTGTGCCACATCAACGCCGACATCTCGGGCATGAAGGTGCCCTGGCTCTACGTGGGCATGGTCTTCTCGGCCTTCTGCTGGCACATCGAGGACCACTGGAGCTACTCCATCAACTACCTCCACTGGTGGGCACGGGGGGCGGTTGGGGGGCCAGGGGGGCGACTCCAGTGTCTGTGGGTGGCTGGGGGAGCAGGGATGGGGTGCCCAGGGTGTGCTACGGGGTGGGATGAGGTTTTTGGGGTGTAACAGGGTGGGATCAGGATGTTCTCAGGGTGGAATAAGGACGTTTTGGGGGTTCCCTGACCCCCATTTCCCCAAGACGTGGCACAGGGTGGGACGAGGAGGTTTTTGGGGTGGAATAAGGAGGTTTTGGGGGTTCCCTGACCCTCGTATCCCCAGTGCATGGTTGCAATGGGGCCGAAGAGGTTTTTGGGGTGGTAGAGGATGGAACGAGCAGGTTTTTGGGGTGGAATAAGGAGGTTTTTGGGGTGGTACAGGATGGAATGAGCAGGTTTTTGGGGTGGAATAAGGAGGTTTTTGGGGTGGTACAGGGTGGAATGAGGAGGTTTTTGGGGTGGAATAAGGAGGTTTTTGGGGTGCCCCATCCCCAAGGGCGAGCCCAAGACCTGGTACGGGATGGGAGCAGGAGGTTTTTGGGGTGGAATAAGGAGGTTTTGGGGGTTCCCTGACCCCCGTTTCCCTCAGGGGCGAGCCCAAGACCTGGTACGGGATGGGAGCAGGAGGTTTTTGGGGTGGAATAAGAAGGTTTTGGGGGTTCCCTGACCCCCGTTTCCCTCAGGGGCGAGCCCAAGACCTGGTACGGGGTCCCGTCCTTCGCGGCCGAGCACCTGGAGGAGGTGATGAAGAAGCTGACGCCGGAGCTGTTCGAGAGCCAGCCGACCTCCTGCACCAGCTGGTCACCCTGATGAACCCCAACACCCTCATGGCCCACGGCGTCCCCGTGAGTTGGGGGGTGTCCCCCGCAGCCCCCCACCCCCGGGCCCTGCACACCTGCCCCAGGTGTCAGCCCAGGTGTGTCCCCACAGGTGGTGAGGACCAACCAGTGCGCCGGCGAGTTCGTCATCACCTTCCCCCGCGCCTACCACAGCGGCTTCAACCAGGGCTACAACTTCGCTGAGGCTGTCAACTTCTGCACAGCCGACTGGGTGAGCCCTGGGGGCTCCAAAACACCTGGAAACACACCTGGAGGGCATGGAAACACCTGGAAACACACCTGGGGGGGCCTGGAAACACCTGAAAATACACCTGGGGGCATGGAAACACACCTGGGGGGCCTGGAAACACACCTGGGGGGCATGGAAACACCTGAAAATACACCTGGGGGGGGCCTGGAAATCCCTGGAAACACACCTGGGGGGCCTGGAGACACCTGAAAATACACCTGGGGGGCATGGAAACACCTGGAAACACAGCTGGGGGGGCCTGGAAATCCCTGGAAACGCACCTGGGGGGGCCTGAAAGTACCTGGGGGGGTACAGGGAATGTTTGGGGAATGAGGGAAAAAAACTTCACAGAAATCTGCGGGTGGAGGGGGTGAAGGATCAGCAGGGGAACCCAAAATTCTTGTGGGATAAAACGTACCTGGGGGGAATAAAATGTACCTGGAGGGGCATCAAAATACCTGGGGGAGGTGCCCGGAATGTTTGGGGGAATCAACGAGGGAATTGCTGGGGGAATGAGGGAGAAAAGCTCAGGGAGAGAAGTGAAACCTGCAGGGGGAGGGGGTGGAGGAGACACCAGCTGGGTTTATGGGTCTGGGGGGGGCTCCCCAGGTTTGGGGGTGCCCAGGGGGTACAGGGTGTCCCCCAGGTTTGGGGGCTCAGCAATGGGGGTCCCCAGCTGGGTTCAGGGCTGGGTTTGGGGGTCCCCCAGCTGGGTTCAGGGCTGTGTTTAGGGGCTCCCCCCGTTTTTGGGGACCCCCTGACCCCCCCCCCGTGCACGCAGCTCCCCGCAGGCAGGCAGTGCATCGAGCACTGAGCCCAGCTCAGCTCAGGGCTGTGGGGGCTCAGCACTGGGGGTCCCCAGCTGGGTTCAGGGTTGGGTTTAGGGGCTCCCCCGGTTTTTGGGGACCCCCCTGACCCCCCCCATGCATGCAGCTCCCCGCAGGCAGGCAGTGCATCGAGCACTGAGCTCAGGGTTGGGTTTGGGGGCTCCCCCCGTTTTTGGGGACCCCCCCTGACCCCCACCCCGGGGTGCAGCTCCCCGCAGGCAGGCAGTGCATCGAGCACTGAGCTCAGGGCTGGGTTTAGGGGCTCCCCCCGTTTTTGGGGACCCCCCCCGTTTTTGGGGACCCCCCCTGACCCCCGCCCTGGGGTGCAGCTCCCCGCAGGCAGGCAGTGCATCGAGCACTATCGCCGCCTGCGCCGCTACTGCGTCTTCTCGCACGAGGAGCTGATCTGCAAGATGGCAGCGAGCCCCGAGAAGCTGGACCTGAACCTGGCGGCCGCCGTGCACAAGGAGATGTTCGTGCTGGTGCAGGAGGAGCGCAAGCTGCGCAAGGCCCTGCTGGAGAAGGTGGGGGCACCCCGGGAATGGGGGGTGCCCACAGGAATTGGGGGTGGGGGGCGTCCCCAGGAATTGGGGGGGTAGGGACACCCACAGGAATTTGAGGGGTGGGGGCACCTCCGGGAATTGGGGAGTGGGGGGGCACCCACAGGAATGAGGGGTGGGGGCTGCTCCCAGGAATTTGAGGAGTTGGGGGCACCACAGGAATTGGGGTGGTGAGGGCACCCCGGGAATGGGGGGTGCCCACAGGAATTTGAGGGTGGGGGGCGTCCACAGGAATGAGAGGTGGGGGCACCCACAGGAATTGGGGTGGTGGAGCACCCCCGGGAATGGGGGGTGGGGGCCACCCACAGGAATTGGGGGGTGGGGGCTGCCCAGAAAGCTGGGGGGAGAGGGGAGGGGCAGGGGGAGCTCTTGGGGTTGTGTTGGGGGCGTCCTCAGGGGGTTCTGAGGGTTTGGGGTATTGGGGGAACCCAAAAACTCTGAGGAAAGACTGAGGATTGTGTTTGTGCCCCCTCAGGATTTGGGGGTGCTGGGGGGGCTTCAGAAGCTCTGGGGAAGGGCTGAGGGTTGTGTTTGTGCCCCCTCAGGGGGTTGTGACGGGTTTTGGTGATGCTGGGGAGCCCCAAAAGCTCGCTGGGGGGATCTGAGGGACGTTCCTGTGCCCTCCCAGGGGATCATGGCGGGGTTGGGGGTACGGGGACACCCCAAAATCCCCACGGGGGGGTCTGACCTCCATTTTTTTGCCCCCCAGGGCATCACGGAGGCCGAGCGCGAGGCCTTCGAGCTGCTGCCCGACGACGAGCGGCAGTGCGACAAGTGCAAGACCACGTGCTTCCTGTCAGCCCTGGCCTGCTACGACTGCCCCCAGGGCCTGGTCTGCCTCTACCACATGGACGACCTCTGCAAGTGCCCCCGCAGCAAGCAGTACCTCAGGTGGGGGGCTGGGGGGCCTGGGGGGCTTGCCAGAGGGGTTTGGGGGGCTTGGGGGCACTGAGTCAGGGGTTTGGGGGGCCTGGGGGGCTGCCAGAGGGGTTTGGGGGGGCTGGGAGTGGGGTTTGGGGGTGCTCAGATGGATTTGGGGGGTATGGGGGCACTGAGTCAGGGGTTTGGGGGGCTGGGACAGGGGTTTGGAGGGCTGAGATAGGGGTTGGGGGGTTGGGAGAGGGGTTTGGGGGTGCTGAGATGGATTTGGGGGGCTTGGGGGCACTGAGTCAGGGGTTTGGGGGGCTGAGATGGGGCTTTGGGGGGGCTGGGACAGGGGTTGGGGGCTCTCTGTACTCCTGAGGGGGGGACACGGGGATGATTTGAGGGGGCTGGGGACCTGGATGTGCCCTTTGGGGGTGGGGGGGGACAGAGGGACAGAGGGATATTTTGGGAGGGTCTGGAAGATTCGGGGTGGCATTTTGGGACCCTTTGCTGTGACCCTGGGTGACCCTGGCTGGCTGGGGAACTCCTGGCTGTGATTTGGGGGGGCTCCCACGGAGAGAGGAACCCACCCACGCCCTGGGGGCTCTCCTGATTTACGGGGCAGGGTCTCACCACCCCTACACCCCACTGGGCGGCTCCCTTTGTACCCTCGGGGGGCCCGAGGGGGCTCCAGGTGACCCCCAGAGCCCCCCAGGTACCGCTACACCCTGGACGAGCTGCCGGCCATGCTGCACAAGCTCAAGGTGCGCGCAGAGTCCTTCGACACCTGGGCCAACAAGGTGCGCATCGCCCTGGAGGTGGAGGACGGCCGCAAACGCAGTGAGTGGGGCTCCCGGGGGGGGCTGGGGGGGTTTGGGGGGGAAAGCTGTGTTTTGGGGGGGTTTGGGGGGGAAATCTGTGTTTTGGGGGGGGTTTGGGGGGAGAAAGATGTGTTTTGGGGGGCTCAGAGCCCGGCCCTGACCCCCCCTGACCCTCCCCTGGCAGCGCTGGAGGAGCTGCGGGCGCTGGAGTCGGAGGCGCGGGAGCGCAAGTTCCCCGAGAACGAGCTGCTGCACCGCCTCAAGGGCTGCCTGGGCCAGGCCGAGCGCTGCGTCTCCGAGGCCCTGGGGCTCATCAGCTCCCAGGAGACCGGGTCAGCTGTCCCAGCGTGTCCCCAGCGTGTCCCCACAGTTGTCCCCAGCGTGTCCCCACAGTGTCCCCAGCGTGTCCCCAGCGTGTCCCCAGCGTGTCCCCAGCGTGTCCCCAGCGTGTCCCCACAGTGTCCCTCGGCTGTCCCCGCAGGGTCCCCCGGCTGTCCCAGCAGTGTCCCCCGGTTGTCCCAGCAGTGTCCCCTGGCTGTCCCAGCAGTGTCCCCCGGTTGTCCCAGCAGTGTCCCCTGGCTGTCCCAGCAGTGTCCCCTGGCTGTCCCCGGGCTGTCCCCCGGCTGTCCCATCAATGTCCCCTGGCTGTCCCCGCAGGGTCCCCGCGCCGGCGCTGACGGTGGAGGAGCTGCGGGCGTTCCTGGAGCAGATGAACCAGCTGCCCTGTGTCATGCACCAGATCGGGGACGTGCAGGTGGGGCGGGCTCACACCGTGTCCCCTGGTGTCACACCGTGTCCCCTGGGTGTCACACCGTGTCCCCTGGGTGTCACACTGTGTCCCCTGGGTGTCACACCGTGTCCCCTGGGTGTCCACACGCTGTCCTGGGGGTGTCCCAGGGGTGTCACACAGTGTCCCAGCAGTTCACTTGATGTCCCTGAGGCTATCTTTGACCCCTGTCCCCAGCAGTGTCACAGGCTGTCCCTGTCCCTGACCCTCTCCCTGACCCCTGTCCCTGCCCTGTCCCCAGCGGTGTCACAGGCTGTCCCTGACCCCTGGCCCTGTCCCCCAGCGGTGTCACAGGCTGTCCCTGACCCCTGGCCCTGTCCCTGCCCTGTCCCCAGCCGTGTCACAGGCTGTCCCTGACCCCTGGCCCTGTCCCCAGCGGTGTCACAGGCTGTCCCTGACCCCTGGCCCTGTCCCCAGCAGTGTCACAGGCTGTCCCTGACCCCTGGCCCTGGCCCCAGCGGTGTCACAGGCTGTCCCTGTCCCTGCCCTGTCCCCAGCGGTGTCACAGGCTGTCCCTGACCCCTGGCCCTGTCCCTGCCCTGTCCCCAGCCGTGTCACAGGCTGTCCCTGACCCCTGGCCCTGTCCCCAGCGGTGTCACAGGCTGTCCCTGACCCCTGGCCCTGTCCCCAGCAGTGTCACAGGCTGTCCCTGACCCCTGGCCCTGGCCCCAGCGGTGTCACAGGCTGTCCCTGTCCCTGCCCTGTCCCCAGCGGTGTCACAGGCTGTCCCTGACCCCTGGCCCTGTCCCTGCCCTGTCCCCAGCCGTGTCACAGGCTGTCCCTGACCCCTGGCCCTGTCCCCAGCAGTGTCACAGGCTGTCCCTGCCCTGTCCCCAGCAGTGTCACAGGCTGTCCCTGCCCTGTCCCCAGCGGTGTCACAGGCTGTCCCTGACCCTGTCCCTGTCCCCAGTGATGTCACAGGCTGTCCCTGTCCCCAGCGGTGTCACAGGCTGTCCCTGACCCCTGGCCCTGTCCCCAGCGGTGTCACAGGCTGTCCCTGACCCCTGGCCCTGTCCCCAGTGGTGTCACAGGCTGTCCCTGACCCCTGGCCCTGTCCCCAGCAGTGTCACAGGCTGTCCCTGTCCCCAGCAGTGTCACAGGCTGTCCCTGCCCTGTCCCTGCCCTGTCCCCAGCAGTGTCACAGGCTGTCCCTGACCCCTGGCCCTGTCCCCAGCAGTGTCACAGGCTGTCCCTGACCCCTGGCCCTGTCCCCAGCAGTGTCACAGGCTGTCCCTGGCCCTGTCCCCAGCAGTGTCACAGGCTGTCCCTGACCCCGTCCCTGTCCCCCAGGCGCTGCTGGAGCGAGTGGAATCCTTCCAGGCCGAGGCGCGGGCGGCTCTGGACGCTCCCCCTCCGGGCCCGGGGGCTCTGCAGGAGCTGCTGGAGCGCGGGGCCCGCCTGGGCGTGGAGGTGCCCGAGGGCCGGCGCCTGGAGCGGCAGCTGGCCCAGGCCGCCTGGCTGGAGGAGGTGACGGCCACGCTGCGCTCGCCCCGCGCCCGCGTCCCCCTGCCCGTCATGCGCGGCCTCATCCAGGCCGGCCGCACCGTGGCCCCCAGCCCCGCCGTGGACGTGGCCATGGCCGAGCTGCAGGAGCTGCTGACCATCGCCCAGCGCTGGGAGGAGAAGGCCCAGATGTGCCTGGAGGCCAGGTCAGGGCCAGGGGGCCTTCCCCAGGGGGAGGTGGGGGGGCTGGGGGCTGCACCTCCTGTCTTTGGGGGGGATATAAAGGGGCTGGGGGCTTCCCCTCGGGTCTCTCCAGGATTATAAAGGGGCTGGGGGCTGCGCCTCGGAGGGGAGAGGGGCTGGGGGCTGCGCCCTGTGCCCCTTGGGTGGGGATAAAGGGGCTGGGGGCTGCTCCTCGTGTCTTTGGCGGGATATAAAGGGGCTGGGGATGAAGGTTTGGGGTTTGGCCGCTCCTCAGAGGTTCCTGCCCTGGGCCTGGGGTGCCAGGGGGATCCCTGGGGGTGCCGGGGGGATCCCTGGGGGATCCCTGGGGTGCCGGGGAGCTCTCGGGGTCCCTGGCTCTGACCCCCCCGCAGGCAGAAGCACCCCCCGGCCACGCTGGCCGCCATCATCAAGGAGGCCGAGAACATCCCGGCGCTGCTGCCCAACATCCAGGCCCTGAAGGAGGCCCTGGCCAAGGCCCGGGCCTGGATCGCTGACGTGGAGGAGATCCAGGTGGGCTCTGTGCACCTCTGCACCTGCAGGACCACCCCAGGGGGACCCCCTGCCACCCCTGCCCTGAGCACCCCCGAGTGCCTGGGCTGTCCCCTTGTGTCCCTGTGGACAGTGGACACCTCCATGTCCCCATGGATCTGTTTGCCACCATGTCCCCATCCTGCCCCTGTCCCTGCCATGTCCCCATCCTGTCCCTGTCCCTGCCATGTCCCCATCCCGTCCATGTTCCTGTCCCTGCCATGTCCCCATCCTGTCCCTGTCCCTGTTCCTGCCACATCCTTGCCACCATGTTCCTGTCCTTGTCCCTGTCACCATGTCCCCATCCTGTCCCTGTCCTTGCCATGTCCCCGTCCTGTCCCTGCCATGTCCCCATCCTGTCCATGTCCCCATCCTGTCCCTGTCCCCATCCTGTCCCTGTCTCTGTCCCCATCCTGTCCCTGCCACCCTCCCTCACTCCCACATCCCCATCCCTCCCCGTGTCCCGCTCTCATCCCGTTCCTGTCCCCACCTCTCCCCCGTCCCTGCCTGACCGGGTGTCCCCCCAGAACGGTGACCACTACCCGTGCCTGGATGACCTGGAGGGGCTGGTGGCCGTGGGCCGGGACCTGCCGGTGCGGCTGGAGGAGCTGCGGCAGCTGGAGGTGCAGGTCGGCACCGCGCACTCCTGGCGGGACAAGGCCTCCCGCACCTTCCTCAAGAAGAACTCCTGCTACACCCTGCTCGAGGTGGGCGTCGTGGGGGGCTGTGGGGCACCCGGGGGTCCCGGCAGGCGCTGACCCCGCCGTGGTGCCCCCCAGGTGCTGTGTCCCTGCGCTGACGCCGGCTCGGACAGCAGCAAGCGGCTCAAGTGGCGGCAGGAGCCGGGGCTCTACCGGCTGGACGCCGAGAGCTTGGGGCTGTCAGCACAGGACCTGCGGGACCCCGGGGCTGTGGTGAGGAGTGGGGGGCACCCCGGACCCCCAGCCCTGGCACTGCTGCTGTCCCTGAGCCCGAGATCGGGGTGTTTGGGGTGGGGGGCACCGCAGCTGCTCACGTTCCTTATTTCCCCCTGGGGTGTGGTGGTCAGGGGTTTGGGGGGTTTGGGGGGTTTGGGGTTGGGTCACCCACGTGTGCTCCCAGGCCCTGTCAGCTCTCACACTCCTGCTTTCCCTCCAGATCGTGGTGGTCAGGGGTTTGGGGATGGGGCACCCACATCCCCACGTTCCTGTCACCTCTCACCCCCTGCTCTCCCCCAGATCACGACATTCAGGGGTTTGAGGATGGTCACCCATGTTCCCCAGTCCCTGTCACCCACCCCCCGTTCTCCCACATCATGGCATTCAGGGGCTTGGGGATGGTCGCCCACATTCTCCAGTCCCTGTCCCCTCTCACCCCCACTGCCCCCCACCCCAAACAATGGCATTCAGGGGTTGGGGCACACCCTGTGACCCCCCCAGTCCCTGTCCCCTCTCACCCCCACTGCCCCCCACCCCAAACAACGGCATTGGGGGGTTTGGGGTTGGGGCACACCCTGTGACCCCCCAGTCCCTGTCCCCTCTCACCCACACTGCCCCCCACCCCTGCAGATCGTGGCGTTCAAGGAGGGCGAGCAGAAGGAGAAGGAGGGCATGCTGCGCCTGCGCCACGCCAACGCCCAGAAAGCCGCCCCGCCGCTGCCGGGCCCGGGGGCCGCCCTCCTGCGTCTGCGGGCAGCCGGCGGGGCCGGCCATGCTGCAGTGCCAGCTCTGCCGGGACTGGTTCCACGGCTCCTGCGTGGCCTGGCCCCGCCTGGGCGCTCAGAAGCCCTCGCCGGCCTGGTGGGAGTGGGACGCCAAGTTCCTGTGCCCGCTGTGCCAGCGCTCGCGGCGGCCGCGCCTGGAGACCATCCTGGCGCTGCTGGTGGCCCTGCAGAAGCTGCCGGTGCGGCTGCCCGAGGGCGAGGCCCTGCAGTGCCTCACCGAGAGAGCCATCACCTGGCAGGACCGCGCCCGGCAGCTCCTGGCCTCCCCCGAGGTGGCCGGGCCGCTGGAGCGCCTGGCGGCGCTGAGGCACCGGCTGCACCACGGCGACGGCGACGGCGCCCTGCGCGAGGCCAGCCGCAACGAGCAGACCAAGGTGGGGGTTTGGGGGGATTTGGGGGGGTTTGGGGGGTCTGGGGGGGTCAGGGCCCTGCGCGAGGCCAGCCGCAACGAACAGACCAAGGTGGGCTTTTGGGGGAGTTTGGGGGGTCTGGGGGGAATTTGGGGGGTCAGGGCCCTGCGCGAGGCCAGCCGCAACGAGCAGACCAAGGTGGGTACTGGGGGGGATTTGGGGGGTCTGGGGGGAATTTGGGGGGTCAGGGCCCTGCGTGAGGCCAGCCGCAACGAGCAGACCAAGGTGGGAATTGGGGGGGTCTGGGGGGGATTTGGGGGGGATTTGGGGGGTCAGGGCCCTGCGCAAGGCCAGCAGCAACGAGCAGACCAAGGTGGGCTTTTGGGGGGGTCTGGGGGGGATTTGGGGGGATTTGGGGGGTCAGGGCCCTGTGCGAGGCCAGCCTCAACGAGCAGACCAAGGTGGGAGCTGGGGGGATTTGGGGGGGATTTGGGGGAATTTGGGGGGTCGGGGCCCTGCAGGAGGCCAGTTGCAACGAGCAGACCAAGGTGGGAGCTGGGGGGGTTTGGGGGGGATTTGGGGGGGATTTGGGGGGTCAGGGCCCTGCGCGAGGCCAGCAGCAATGAGCAGACCAAGGTGGGAACTGGGGGGGTTTGGGGGGAATTTGGGGGGATTTGGGGGGGATTTGGGGGGTCACAGCCCTGCGCGAGGCCAGCAGCAATGAGCAGACCAAGGTGGGCTTTTGGGGGAGTATTTATGGGTATTTATGGGGTTTTGGGGGAACTTAGGGGGGTTTTGAGGGACTTTATGGGTCTTTGAGGGGGATTTCTGGGGGTTTTGGGGGGATGGTGCTCTGTGCGAAGCCAGCCTCAAGGAGCAGACCAAGGTGGACGGCTCCAGGGAGCAGTGGGGAGGTGTGGGGCAGGTTTGGGGGGCTCTGGGGTTGGTTTGGGGGGCTCTGGGGCTGGTTTTGGGGCTGGGGGAGGCCGAGCCCCCCAGAACACCTTCCTTGCATCCCCCCCAGGTGTCGGTGGAGAACGGAGACGCCCCCAGCCCGGAGAAGAACGGCCCCCTGCCCTCGGGTGAGTGGGGTGGGGGGCTTGGGGACCCACGGGTCCCACCTGGGGAGGGACAGAGGGATCCAGGGACCCCTGGGGAGCTCAGGAGCTGCTGGGGAGCCCTGTGGGGGTCCCTGTGGTGTCCCCATGATGTCCCCGCAGAGCTGGAGGCGCTGAGCGCGGCGCTGCTGGGGTTGGGACCCTCGTGTCCCCATGTCCCCATGATGTCCCCATGATGTCCCCACCATGTCCTCACGATGTCCCCACAGAGCTGGAGGCGCTGAGCGCGGCGCTGCTGGCTCTTTCCCCGTGTCCCCAAGGTGTCCCCATGTCCCTATGATGTCCCCACCATGTCCCCACCATGTCCCCGTGCTGTCCCCGCAGAGCTGGAGGCACTGAGCACAGTGCTGCTGGCTCTGTCCCCGTGTCCCCACCATGTCCCTGAGGTGTCCCCATGATGTCCCCACGATGTCCCCGCAGAGCTGGAGGCGCTGAGCGCGGCGCTGCTGGCTCTGTCCCCATGTCCCTGAGGTGT
Organism: Phylloscopus trochilus trochilus; assembly: GCA_016584745.2. NCBI lineage: Eukaryota > Metazoa > Chordata > Aves > Passeriformes > Phylloscopidae > Phylloscopus > Phylloscopus trochilus. Next base: position 22,074 of record WQNJ02000344.1, on the reverse strand, counting down.
CCCCACGATGTCCCCACCATGTCCCCATGTCCCTGAGGTGTCCCTGTGGTGTCCCCACGATGTCACCATGCTGTCCCCGTGGTGTCCCCGCAGAGCTGGAGGCGCTGAGCCCGGCGCTGCTGGCTCTGTCCCCATGTCCCCATGGTGTCCCCATGTCCCTGAGGTGTCCCTGAGGTGTCCCCACGATGTCCCTGTGCTGTCCCTGCAGAGCTGGAGGCGCTGAGCGTGGCGCTGCTGGCTCTGTCCCCATGTCCCTGAGGTGTCCCTGTGGTGTCCCCACGATGTCCCTGTGCTGTCCCCGCAGAGCTGGAGGCGCTGAGCGTGGCGCTGCTGGCTCTGTCCCCGTGTCCCCATGGTGTCCCCATGTCCCTGAGGTGTCCCCACGATGTCCCCACGATGTCCCCGTGGTGTCCCCGCAGAGCTGGAGGCGCTGAGCGCGGTGCTGCTGGCTCTGTCCCCGTGTCCCCATGGTGTCCCCATGTCCCTGAGGTGTCCCTGTGGTGTCCCCACGATGTCCCCATGGTGTCCCCGTGGTGTCCCTGCAGAGCTGGAGGCGCTGAGCGCGGCGCTGCCGCGGCTGCAGGGCCCGGTGCTGGAGCTGGCCGAGGGGACGCGGCGGCCGCTGGAGGAGCTGATGATGGAGGGGGACCTGCTGGAGGTGACGCTGGACGAGGCCCAGAGCATCTGGCGGCTGCTGCAGGCCACGCGCCCGCCCCCGCTGGCCCTCTTCCGCCTGCTGCTCGAGGTACGGGGCACAGAGACCCCCAAAACCCTCCCTGGGGGCACAGAGACCCCCCCAAACCCCCCTGGGGGCACAGAGACCCCCCCCAAACCCCCCCTGGGGGCACAGAGAGCCCCCCAAAACCCTCCCTGGGGGCACAGAAACCCCCCCAAAACCCTCCCTGGGGGCACAGAGACCCCCCCAGAACCCCCCCTGGGGGCACAGAGACCCCCCCGAACCCCCCTGGGGGCACAGAGACCCCCAAAGCTGCCCCAGAGACCCCCAGAACCCCCCTGGGGACACAGAGACCCCCCCAAAACCCTCCCTGGGGGCACAGAGACCCCCAAAGCTGCCCCAGAGACCCCCAAAACCCCCCTGGGGGCACAGAGACCCCCCAAACCCTCCCTGGGGGCACAGGATTGCCCAGAGCTGTCCCGGAGACCCCCCCAAAACTGCCCCAAACCCTCCCTGGGGGCACAGAGACCCCCAAACCCTCCCTGGGGGCATGGAGCCCCCTGAACCCCTAATCATCCTAAACACCCCAAAATCTCAAACCCCCAATAATCCTGAACCCCCCCCCCCCAAACCCAGACCCCCTCAATCACCCCAACCCCTCGGGGACTCCCCAAATGTCTCCCTACTGCCCTTCCCCCCCAAACCCGGCAGTGCAGCCCCCCCAGTGCCCCCCAGTTCCCGATTTGGGGGTGTCTGACGGGCTGTGCCCCCCAGCTGGAGCAGGCGGAGCGCCGGGGGGCTCGGGCCCGCGGCCGGGACCCCGAGCGGCGCCGGAAGCGCCGGGCGGAGCGGGGGGACCTCCCCCCCCTGGCCAAGGAGGAGCTGGAGCCAAAGAGGAGTCGGGGGCACGAGGGGGGAGACCCCCGGGACAGCCCCACGCCCGGCCCCCAGGCCCCGGGGGTCAGTGCTGGGCTGCAGGGGGGCAGGGGCGTTGGGGTTATTGGGGGGTTTGGGATTTGGGGGATTCAGGGTTATTGGGGATTTGGGATTTTGGGGGTTTGGGATTTTGGGCATTCAGGATAATTGGGGGTTTGGGGTAACTGGGGGTTCAGGGTTATGGGGGGTTCAGGATTTTGGTTTAGGATTTTGGGGAGGTTACGGGGTACAGGGGTGCCCAGGAGGAGGAGGATTGGGGTTGTTGGGGTGTTTGGGATTTTGAAGGGTTCAGGGTTATTGGGGGTTCAGGGTTATTGGGGGTTTGGGATTTTGGGCATTCAGGATAATTGAGGGTTCGGGGTTATTGGGGGTTCAGCATTTGGGGGGGTTCAGGATTTTGTGGGGTTTGTGGGGTACAGGGGTGCCCAGGAGGAGAATCGAGGGGTTTATGGGGTACAGGGGGCAGTTATGGGGTACATGGTGGGACAGTGGGGTGAGAAGGGTCCAGGAGGAGCACGGGAGGGGGGAGAGGGTCTGGGGGGGCTCCCCCCTCTCCAGGGAGGGGTTTTGGGGTACAGGGGCTTTTGGGACTGTCCCCCCCCAACCCTGTCCCCTCTGCCCCCCCAGGACTCGTGACGTGGAGCCCCCAGCTCGGACGGACGCGCCTGAGGGCGGTGGGGATGGACTTGGTGGGGGAGCCAGGCCGGGCCCCCCCCTCCCCACCCTGGGGGACCCCCCAACCCCCCCGATTTGGGGTGGGGGCGGGGGGGCTCTCCCCTGCTCCCCCTGCTCCCCTCCCCCCCGCGATGTAATTATTTGAGTTGTTTCTTTTGTATCGTTCAGCCCCGGGGGGGGCGGGTGGGCCACAGGCAGAGCTTGGGGGCTCCGGGGGTCCCCCCAAAGTGAGGAAGGGGGGGCCCCAACCAGCACAGCAGGGCCAGCCCCCCCCCCACCCCTCCCGCACCGGGTTTTTTATAGGATTGGGGGGATGGGGGCGGGGGGGGGGGGGCGCGGATTTGGGGCCCCCCTGCCCCTCCCCCCGCCGACACTAACAAGTCTCGAGCTCTTTGTAGCGGGGGCGGGGGCGGGGGGGGCCTTATTTTATTGTATTATGATTTTTTTTATTATTATTAAACTTTGGAGGTTAAAAAGGGGGTCAGAGGTTACTGGGGGGGTGATTTGGGGGGTTTTGGGAGGGGGTTGGAGTTATGGAGGGGGTCTCGTTTGGGGAGGGGTTCAGGGTTACTGGGAGGGGTTCAGAGTTTTTGGGGGTTCAGGGTTTTTGGGGGTTCAGGGTCTTTAGAGGTTCGGGATTTTGGGGGTTTGGGATTTTGGGGGTTCAGGGTTTTTAGAGGTTTATCATTTTGGAGGTTCAGGATTTTGAGGGTTCAGGTTTTTGGAGGTTTAGGGTTATTGGGGGTTCGGGATTTTGGGGGTTCAGGGTTTTTAGAGGTTTATAATTTTAGAGGTTTATAATTTTGGGGGTTCAGGATTTTGGGGGTTCGCCCCCCCCCAAAGTTCCCGCGCAGCCTCCTGGGGGCGCTCGCGCTGCCGCCTCCCCATTGGCCGCCGGCTCCACCAATGGGCGCGCGGGAGGGGCGGGGCCTGTGCGTGCGCGGGAACCTCCGCTGGTCCTGAGGGAAAAATCCCCTCCGTGAAGTGAAAAATGCGCTTTCGTGAGGTAAAATTTATCTCTCCTGAGGTAAAATCCCACTTGTCTGAGGTAAAACCTTCCCTCATTAGGTGAAACACCTCTTTCTGGAGGTAAAATTATCAGTTCTAAGATGAGACGTGTTCTTTCATGAGATAAAACCCAATTTTGTGAGGTAAAATTTACCTTCCCGATGTAAAAATCCACTTTTCTGAGGTAAACCGCGCTTTTTATGAGGAGAACAATGTTTTCTCATGAGGTAACAACCCCCTTAAGTGAGTTAAATTTTATATTTCTGAGGCAAAATCTGCTGCCCTGAGGTGAAAAGTTCTTTCCTGGGGTAAAACTGTCTTCCATGAGGTAAAGCATGTCCTTTAGGAGGTAGAATTCACCTTTCCTGAGACAAAATCCTTGAGGTTTTTGAGGTAAAAGCCTTCCTGATGTGAAAAACACTTTTATGAGGTAAAACTCTCTTCGGTGACTGAGGTAGTTTCCATTTTCTGATGTAAAGTGCCCCCTTCCTGAGGGGAGAAATACTTTCTCCTACGGTAAAACCCTCTTGAGGTAAAATTTACTTTTCCTGAGGGGAAATCCACTTTTGTGATGTAAAACACCCCTTCCCTGAGGGAAAATCCCCCTTTCTGGGGTGTGAAATGTTCTTTCATGAGGCAAAACCCTCTTCTGTGAGGCAAAATTTACCTTTCCTGAGGTAAAATCTCCCTCTCTCAGGTAAGACGCCTCTTGTGAGGTAAAATTGACTTTTTCTCAGGTTAAAACATCTTTTTTCCTGATTTAGAACTCCACTCTGTGAGGTAAAATCCCCCTCTGCGTTACTATTTCTCTATTTGCAGTAGAACTCCCTTGCTTGAGGTAAATTTTGGTTTTTTTGGAGATAAACAACTCCTTCTTGAGGTAAAATCCCCATTTCTGAGGTAAAAATTCATCAGGGAAACAAAGCCCTCCCTTGTAATGTAAAGTTTTATCTTTTCCGAGGTGACAAAATCCTTTTTTCTAATGTAAAATCCCCCTTTATTTTTTTTTCTTTTTGACAGTCCCTCCTTTTTGGGTGCAAATCTTCCTTTTCCTGAGGCAAAACTCCTTTTCTGAGGGGAAAACACCTTTTCTTGGATTAAAAACTTCCTTATTTTTTCGGCAAAACTTTTTTTAAAGGGTTTTTTAGGTAATTTTCCCTTTTTAAGAGGGAATATTCCTTTTTGAGAACAATTCACCATTCCCAGGAGGTAAATGTCTCTTTTCCTGAGATAAAACTCTGTCTTTTTGAGGGGAAAAAAACCCTTTTTCTTTCTTTTTTTGAGTAAAAACTTCCTTTTTGAGAAGAAACATCATTTTCTCTTAACAAATGTCCCTTTTACTGAAATAAAAGCCTCCTATTTGAGGATATTCATTTCCCACTCTACCCTGATATGAATATACCTTTTTCAGTTAAAAAAAGAGACATTTTAAGAAAATTCTTTTCCCACCCTCTTTTATTTTAAAATTTAAAATTTTAATTTTTAAGAATTAAATTTTAAATTTGAATTAAATTTAAATACAATTTTAAAAGATTTAAAATTTTAAAATTTTTCCTTTCTTTGAGGGAAAAATCTTTTTTTGTAGGAAACACGGTTGTTTTGTTTTCCTTTAGGGAAACCCTCTCTTTATTGAATAAAAACTTTCCTCTTTTTTGAGATAAACATCCCTTTTCCTGAGGAAAACCCTCCGAGCAGCAAATTTGAGGCAAATAACCTTTTTCTAAGGGAAAACACCTTTTTTTGACGCAAACTCCTTTACTTTAGAATTCCATTTTTTGTGATGTAACTCCCTCGTTTTTCTAAATTGAGGCAAAATCCTTTTTTTTTTTTTTTTTTGAGTTAAAAAATACAATTTTTTGAGGTAAATCCCTTCCTTTTTTGAGGAACCCTCCCTTTCCCTGAAGAAAGCACGGTTTGGTTCTTTTGAAGGAAAACACATTTTGTGGTTTTGAGTAAAAACTTTTGGTGAGGTAAAACTGCCTTATCCTGAGGGGAAAACCGCACTTATTCAGGAAAAAAACCACTCACAAACCATCCCTGAGGCAAACACCCCTTTTCCAGAGGAAAACCCTCCTTTGTGTGAGGGAAAAAAAAAAAAAAAAAAAAAACACGAAAACTTTTTAAATAAAAATCCCTTTTTTTCCTGAGGCAACATCGCCCCCACACGCTCCCGGGTTCTAGAGCCGGCCTCGCGCGCCGCCCCCCGGGTTCTAGAGCCGGCCCGCCCCAACCCGCGGTGCCGGGTTCGAGACCGCCCGGTGCCGGGTTCCAGACCCGCCCGGTGCCGGGTTCCAGACTCGCCCCCGGTGCCGGGTTCCAGACCCGCCCGGTGCCGGGTTCGAGACCCGCCCGGTGCCGGGTTCCAGACCCCCCCCCGGTGCCGGGTTCCAGACCCCCCCCCGGTGCCGGGTTCCAGAGCCCCCCGGTGCCGGGTTCGAGACTCCCCCGGTGCCGGGTTCGAGACCCGCCCCCTCCCGGTGCCGGGTTCGAGACCCCCCCCCGGTGCCGGGTTCCAGACCGTCCGGTGCCGGGTTCGAGAGCCCCCCGGTGCCGGGTTCCAGACCCCCCCCGGTGCCGGGTTCTAGACCCCGCCGGCCCAGCCCATCTCATCCGCCAGCTCCTCCTCGGCCGGCGGCCGCAGCGGTTCCTCGTCGCTGTAGACGGCGGGCGCGGGCGCGGGCGGGCCGCGCCGCCGGGTCAGCAGGTCGGCGGCCGCGCTCTCCATCTCGTCCATCGTCATGTCGCACGCGTCCGCGATCTCCCGCTTGGCCACGGCCACGAACTTGGGGTCGCGGGCGAAGAGCCCGAGCCCCTCCGAGATCAGCACCTGCGGTGGGGAGGGAGGGAGGGAGAGGCGCTGGCACCGGCACCGTGCTCGGAGCCCCGTGTCCCTCTCCTCACTATCTCCACCGGGCTCTTGGCCAAGCCGTGGGGTGTCCCCTGTGCCTCACTGCCTCCAGCAGGCTGTCGGCTGAGCCGTGTCACCCCGTGTCCCCCTCAAATCCCCCCGAGTCCCTCCTGGCTACCTCTCCACCAGGTTGTGTCCCCCTCAAACCCCCGCACTAATGCCCTCCACCAGGCTGTGGTCCCCCCACTCACGGCCTCCACCAGGCTGTCGGCCGAGCCCCGGGCCAGGGCGTCGTGGGGCCCGCAGGGCCGCAGGCGGAGCGGCGCGGGGGGGAACCAGCGGTTGAGGGGCGGCAGGCTGCCCCCCGCCCCCGCCGCCGGAGCCCCCTCCACCAGGATCAGCGGCGCGTACAGAACGTGCCCGCGGGCCGGGGCCGCCCAGGCCTGCGAGGAGCCCCCCAGGCGCCAGGTCTCGGAGCTGCCGTAGCCCTGGGGGGCGGGAGGCGGTCAGCGCGGGGGTGACACTGTCAGAGCGTCCCCCCAGCGCTCCTGTCTGCCCCCCACTCCAGCAGTACCTGCGGCCGGGCGGGGCCGGGCGGGCCCGAGGGGTTGTAGGTGCCCGGGATGGGCTCGTCCTCGCAGCTACCCTGGCGCCGCAGGCACTGGATGGTGAACGAGGGCTTCCGGCCTGGGGGGCAGCGGGCAGGGTCAGCCCCCGGCCGGGGACCCTCCGGGACACCCAGCAGAGTCACCCCCCGACCAGGGACCCGCCGGGACACCCAGCAGAGTCACCCCCCCGACCAGGGACCCTCCGGGGCACCCAGCAGAGTCACCCCCCCGACCAGGGACCCGCCGGGACACCCAGCAGAGTCACCCCCCCGGCCAGGGACCCTCCGGGACACCCAGCAGAGTCACCCCCTCAGCCAGGGACCCTCAGGGGCACCGGGCATAATCACCCTCGGCTCTAGGAACCCTCCGGGGCTCCTGGGGACACGGGGAGGGGTCACCCGCACCGATCAGGGACCCTTCCTGACCCACCGCGGGACACTACGGGTCATCTCCCCTCGCCGCAGCCCCAGGAACCCTCCCGGGGAACCGTCCCGGGCTACGGGGGGCTCGGTCAGCGCTGCCGGCTGCGATCACAGAGGGTCTCACTGGAGACCCCGGCCCCTCCCTTGCCCCTGGCCCCTCTCCCGGCCGGGCCGTACCCGCGGGGGTGGGCGGCAGGAGCCGGCGCCGTTTCAGTTGCTGCCCCTCGCGAGCGCCGCTGCCGAACGCGAAGTGCCGGGCGGGCAGCGGCAGCGACCCGCCCCGGGGCAGCTCCGCCGCCCAGCGCGGGGGTCCCGGAGCCCTGCGGGGAACAAGGCGGGTCAGTCGGGGCTGGGGCATCCCCTGGAGGGACCCAGCGGCCTGTGGCGGGGAGCAGGGGGTGACAGGAACACCCCCCGCCTTCCGCGGGTCCCGGCAGCCTGGCACGGGGACAGCGTCAGGGCTGGCGGGACCCCCTCCCCAGCTGCAGGCCCCCTCCAGACGCGGTTCCCTCCCCCAGGGGCGCGGGGTGGCCGTACCTGTCCCCTGCCCAGCGGTGCCGCGGCGGTGCCGAGCTCTCCAGCTCCTCGTCGTGGCTGACGTCCCCCGGCTCCCCTCCCGGCTCCTCCGCGTCCTCGGCGGGGGCTTCCTCGTCCTGCTCGCCCGCCTCGGAGCGCCGCCTGCGCACAGGGTCATGGGCACCGCCCGTCCTCCCCGGGGACCCCCCGCCCCGGGCCGGGCCGTCCCCAGCGCCCCCGTACCTGCCGCCAGGCCGGGGGGCTCCCCCGTGCGAGGGGGGCGCGGCGTCCTCCCCCTCGGTGGGGCCGGGGCTGGGGACGGGGGGCGGCTCCGAGAGCAGGGGGGAGCCGGGGCCGGAGCCGTACAGCGTCTCGGGGGCCTGCGGAGAGAGGCGGGGTCGGGGGGCGCGGCCACGGCACAGGTGTGGCCATTCAGTGCGGCTTTGGGGCAGGTGTGGCCGGTGGGCGTGGCCATGGGACAGGTGTGGCCATTGGGTGTGGCTTTGGGGCAGGTGCGGCCGGTGGGCGCGGCCAAGGGACAGGTGTGGGCATTGGTTGCAGCTTTTGGACAGGTGCTGCCAGCGGGTGTGGCCACGGGTGGGTGTGGCCGTGGGCGTGGCCACATGCCAGGTGTGGTGGGTGGGCGCGGTCATAGGACAGGTGTGGTGGGTGGGCGGGGCTCACGGCGTAGGTGAGCGGCTCCTCCGAAGGGGCGTCCCCGCCCTCGTCCCCCTCCAGGTCACTCAGTGCCCGGCGCATCTCAGGGCCCAGCGCCTGCAGCGTCTGCAGCCCGGCCTGCGGGGGACACAGAAGGGTCAGGGGGCTCACCTGGTGACACCTGGGGCCGCCCAGCCCCGCCCCCCGCGGTGTCGCACCTGCAGCGCGCTCTCGTTGCTGGGGCCGGCGCTGGCGCCCAGCATCCCCCGCTCCTTCCGCCGCCGGAACTTGCGGAAATAGTCCTGGATCAGGAAGGTGGCGTAGAACTTCCCGACGGTCACCTCCTCCTCTGGGGGACACCGCGGGAGGGTCAGGGGGCGGCGCGGGCTCGGAGGGGACAGGGAGGGGACACGGCCCTCACGCACCCTCGGGCGGGGGGATGACCTCGTCCAACAGCTTCGGCTTCGTCCTCTTCCAGATCTTCTTCACCACGGCCCGAAGCTCCTTGTTGGCCACGTCCAGGTTCCCTGGGCAGGGCGTGGGGACACAGAGCCGTGACTGTCACCCCCCGCTGCCCCCTGCCCGCCCCCCAGACCCTCCCAGCTCCCAACCTTCCGTCTTGATCTTGAGGGAGGTGCGGACCAGAGCGAAGAGCGTGGCGTTGAAGGTGACGGTCCCGTCCGAGTTGAGGGGCATGTTCATGGCCACCAGGCGCTGGGCAGGGGACGAGAGGGGGGTGAACCGGGCCGGCTCCCCCTCAGGAGCACCCCAAATCCCCCCCAGGACCCCCTCAGACCTTGCAGGCCACGCGGTGCGGGCAGAGCTTCCCGAAGCCCAGCGGGGGCTGGATCCGGCGCAGCAGCGTCACCACGTCCAGGTGCTTGATGCGGCCCCTGGGGAGGGGGCACGGGGGGTCACGGGGGGTCTGCACACTGGGCCCCCCCAGCTGGGACAAGGGGACAGTGACGCACTTGGCCGCGGGGTCGTACTCGGACCACACGCGCTTGAACTCGTCCAGGTGGTGCGGGCCCAGGATGGACCAGTCGCGCGTCAGGTAATCAAAGTTGTCCATGATGACAGCCACGAACAGGTTGATGATCTGGGGGGCCGAGGGGGGGCAGGATGCTCATGGGGGTCCTGAGGGCTCTGGGGCAGGGTTATGGGGCAGGGCTGCGGGGCAGGGTTATGGGGCAGGGTTATGGGGCAGGGCTGTGGGGCAGGGTTATGGGGCAGGGTTATGGGGCGGGGCTGTGGGGCAGGGTTATGGGGCAGGGTTATGGGGCAGGGTTATGGGGCAGGGCTGCGGGGCAGGGTTATGGGGCAGGGTTATGGGGCGGGGCTGTGGGGCAGGGCTGCGGGGCAGGGCTGTGGGGCAGGGTTGTGGGGCAGGGCTGCGGGGCAGGGTTATGGGGCAGGGTTATGGGGCAGGGCTGTGGGGCAGGGCTGTGGGGCAGGGTTATGGGGCAGGGTTATGGGGCAGGGCTGTGGGGCAGGGCTGTGGGGCAGGGTTATGGGGCAGGGCTGCGGGGCAGGGCTGTGGGGCAGGGTTGTGGGGCAGGGCTGCGGGGCAGGGTTATGGGGCAGGGTTATGGGGCAGGGCTGTGGGGCGGGGCTGTGGGGCAGGGTTGTGGGGCAGGGTTGTGGGGCAGGGCTGTGGGGCAGGGCTGCGGGTCAGGGCTGTGGGGCAGGGCTGTGGGGCGGGTTATGGGTCAGGGCTGTGGGGCAGGGCTGTGGGGCGGGTTATGGGGCAGGGCTCTGGGGCAGGGCTGCGGGGCAGGGCTGTGGGGCAGGGCTCTGGGGCAGGGCTGTGGGGCAGGGTTATGGGGCAGGGCTGTGGGGCAGGGCTCTGGGGCAGGGCTGTGGGGCAGGGTTATGGGGCAGGGTTATGGGGCAGGGTTATGGGGCAGGGTTATGGGGCAGGGCTGTGGGGCGGGGCTGTGGGGCAGGGCCCCACGTCTCACCAGGAAGGCGCAGAGCATGAAGAAGCTGATGAAGTAGGCGATGGCGAAGTTGCTGCCGCAGGTGAACTCCTCCCCTGGGCCCGCGTCCGACTCGGGGTCGCAACGCTTGCCAGGCAGGCTGGCCAGCATGATCTCCTGCCACGCCTCCCCCGTGGCACACCTGCACCCCAGGGGACACACCTGTACCCCTGGGACACACCTGTACCCCTGGGACACACCTGCACCCCAGGGGACACACCTGTACCCCTGGGACACACCTGTACCCCTGGGACACACCTGTACCCCTAGGACACACCTGCACCCCAGGGGACACACCTGTACCCCTGGGACACACCTGTACCCCTGGGGCACACCTGCACCCCAGGGGACACACCTGCACCCCAGGGGACACACCTGCACCCCAGGGGACACACCTGTACCCCTGGGACACACCTGCACCCCAGGGGACACACCTGTACCCCTGGGACACACCTGCACCCCTGGGGCACACCTGTACCCCTGGGGCACACCTGTACCCCTGGGACACACCTGCACCCCACGGGACACACCTGTACCCCTGGGGCACACCTGTACCCCTGGGACACACCTGCACCCCTGGGGCACACCTGCACCCCACGGGACACACCTGTACCCCTGGGACACACCTGCACCCCTGGGGCACACCTGTACCCCTGGGACACACCTGTACCCTGGGGCACACCTGCACCCCTGGGGCAGATCTGTACCCCTGGGACACACCTGTACCCCTGGGACACACCTGTAACCCCCTTCACAATTCACTGAGAGGAAGCTCCCAAGTCCCATGGGAAGCCCAGAGCCCCCCCAGCAGCCCCCCGGCCCCACCTGAAGAGCAGCAGCACGGCCTGGGGGAAGGTCTGGAAGTTGTTGTTGCGGTTGATCTGGGTCCCGTCCTGCAGCGCCACCTTCCCGAAGGTCTGGGGGGCACAGAGGGGGCCTGGGTGGCCGGGGGGCTCACAGGACAGCACCCCCCACGCCCCTCACACCCCCCACACTGCCCCCCCAGGGCCCCTCACCTCCCCCAGAGCCCTCACCTGCATCCCGATGACGGCGTAGATGAAGAAGATCATGGCGATGAGCAGAGCGACGTAGGGCAGGGCCTGGGGACAGAGAGGGGGTGAGGGGACCCTGTCCCCCCTCCATGTCCCCTGTGCCCCCCACCGTGTCCCCCACCGTGTCCCCCCCAGCCCACCTGGAAGGACTTGACGAAGGTCCAGAGCAGGGTGCGGATGCCCTCGCCCTTGGAGAGCAGCTTCACCAGGCGCATCACGCGGAAGAGCCGGAAGAAGGTGATGGAGATGCGGGAGCTGTCCTCGGAGCTCTGCAGGGACAGGGGGGTCAGGGCACCCCAAAACCCCCTGCACAGCCCCCCTCCCCAAATCCCCCGCCTGGGGACACCTCCCCGTACCTCACCAACGTGCCCCCCGTTCTGTGACAGGCCGGTGGGACGAGGAGACGGCGAGGGAGGTGCATGGAGATGATGATGGAGATGGTGGAGACAGACAGATGGACATGAGGGCGTGGGCAGGGGAGCCCCAGTCATCCAGGACTGCCCCTAAACACCAACCTCCCCCGAGCCAGGGGACAAGGAGGGCCACTCACGTTGACCTCGGTGACAGCGATGTCCACCACGCTGCCCACCACGATGAGGGCGTCGAAGGTGTTCCAGGCATCGCAGAAGTAATGCTGGGGGGGAGAAGGAGTGAGGACCCCCTGGCCTGTGACCTCCCCTTATGTCACCCCCCTGTGACAGCCCCCCTGCCCTGTGCCACCCCCCAGTGTCACAGCCCCCCTGCCCTGTGCCACCCCCCAGTGTCACAGCCCCCCCTGCCCTGTGTCACCCCCCTGTGACAGCCCCCCCTGCCCTGTGTCACCCCCCAGTGTCACAGCCCCCCTGCCCTGTGCCACCCCCCAGTGTCACAGCCCCCCCTGCCCTGTGCCACCCCCCAGTGTCACAGCCCCCCCTGCCCAGTGCCACCCCCCCAGTGTCACAGCCCCCCCTGCCCTGTGCCACCCCCCAGTGTCACAGCCCCCCTGCCCTGTGCCACCCCCCCTGTGACAGCCCCCCTGCCCTGTGTCACCCCCCTGTGACAGCCCTGTGGCGTACCCGGGGTTTGAAGGCGATGATCTTGAGCACCATCTCCACGGTGAAGAGCCCCGTGAACACCATGTTGAGCAGGTCCATCACGTAATTGAAGGGCTTGGACTGCTCGTAGTGCTGGGGGGGGACACGGGGGTCTGGCACTGTCCCCTCTGTGACCCCCCCGTCCCCCCAGGTGTCCCCCCCACCTGCACAGCCAGGGCGATGGTGTTGAGCAGGATGAGGACGAACATGATGTACTCGAAGGCGGTGGAGTTGACCATGGCCCACACGCGGTACTGGGTGCGGTTCTTGGGGATGTAGCGGCGCAGCGGCTGCGCCTTGAGCGCGTACTCCACACACTGCCGCTGTGGGGACAGATATGGGGACAGCTGGGGACAGCTGGGGACAGCTGGGGACAGAGCCATCCCACACACTGCCGCTGCGGGGACATGGGGACAGCTGGGGACAGCTGGGGACAGAGCCATCCCACTGCCACCCCACACACTGCCGCTGCGGGGACATGGGGACAGCTGGGGACAGCTGGGGACAGAGCCATCCCACTGCCACCCCACACACTGCCGCTGCGGGGACATGGGGACAGCTGGGGACAGCTGGGGACAGCTGGGGACAGAGCCATCCCACTGCCGCCCCACTGCCACCCTGCTGCCATCCCACACACTGCTGCGGGGACACGGGGACAGTGTGGGGACACGGCAGGGCCATGGGGACACCGCAGAGCCATGGGGACACGGCAGGGCCATGGGGACACCGCAGAGCCATGGGGACACTGCAGAGCCATGGGGACACCGCAGGGCCATGGGGACACTGCAGAGCCATGGGCACACCACAGGGCCATGGGGACACGGCAGGGCCATGGGGACAGCAGCGTGCCCCCACACCTGGTTCTTGTCCAGCTCGCAGTTGCGGTACTCGCTCTCGCCCTGCGCGCGGAAGGTGATGATGACGAAGCCCACGAAGATGTTCATCATGAAGAAGGCGATGACGATGATGTAGACGATGAAGAAGATGGAGATCTCCACCCGGTAGTTGTAGATGGGCCCCTGGTTCTCGGCGTTGGCGTCGATGGCCTTGTACAGCAGCCTGGGGAGGGGGACACAGCGGTGAGGGCTGTCCCCGAGGGGGGTGGCAGCGTCCCCGTGCCCACCCCCGGGGACTCACGCGGGCCACCCCTCGAAGGTGGACACGGTGAACAGGGCCATCATCCCCGCCAGGACGTTGTCGAAGTTGAAGTCGCTGTTGAGCCAGAGGCGCTCCCGCACCGACGGGTTGGGACACGTCCCCGTCCTTGTACACCAGGAATGTCCCCCTGGGACAGGGACACGGGGACAGCAAGGGTGAGACACCCCCTGGACACTGCCACTGACTGGGGGGCCACAGGGACACCACAGAGAGAGCAACAGCAGGACCCCATGGGGACAGGGACACCACGGGGACACAGGGACACAGGGACACAGGGACAGTGACAGTGAGCCCCCAAGGGGACACCGCCATCAGCAGGGGGTGGGACACCATGGGGACACTGCTGGGGTGGGTGAGGGTCGGGATTGGAGGCGCAGGGGTCAGTTTGGGGTGTGGGGTCAGTTTGGGGGTGACACTCACTTGCACTCTCCCGGCGTGTGCTTGGCCTCGTCAGTGCAGCTGTAGAACTTGCCCTGGGGGGATCGGGGGGTCAGGGGGGGTGGGGACCCCGGGGGGGTGGGGACCCCTGGGGGGGTGGGGACCCCCGGGGTCAGAGCCCCCACCTTGAAGAGCTGCACCCCGATGCAGGCGAACATGAACTGCAGCAGCGTGGTGACGATCATGATGTTCCCGATGGTGCGGATGGCCACGAACACGCACTGCACCACGTGCTGGGGACAGGGTGGGGACAGCGGTGTCACCGGGGCAGGGGACAGGGACAGCGGTGTCACCGGGGTGTGGGGACAGGGACAGCGGTGTCACCGGGGCAGGGGACAGGGACAGCGGTGTCACCGGGGTGTGGGGACAGGGACAGCGGTGTCACCGGGGCAGGGGACAGGGACAGCGGTGTCACCAGGGCAGGGGACAGGGACAGCAGTGTCACCGGGGCAGGGGGACACCACGTGCTGGGGACAAGTACAGGGACAGGAGCGTCACTGGGACGTGGAGACAAAGGAGACGCTGCGGACACCAGGACACGAGGACAACAAGGACAGCGGGACACTGGGACATGGAACAAGTGGGACGCTGAGGCCACCATGTGCTGGGGACACTCGTGACACTGCTGCCTCGGGACATTGGGGACACAGGGACCATGGGGACGCCCGTGCCACAAACAGCATGGCACACTGGGGCCCCAGTGCTCCCAGTCCCACCAGTACAGTGTCCCAGCCTCCAGCCTGCAGTGCCCACTGCTGGGAGGATGCTTCTCCCAGTGCTCCCAGTGTTCCCAGTGCTCCCAGTGCTCCCAGTTGCCCACCTTCAGGCCCTTGCCCGGTTGATGGCTCGCAGCGGCCTCAGGACCCGCAGGACCCGCAGGATCTTCACCACTGAGATGGCGCTGGAGCTGCCAAGGGACACACCAGTTGCTCCCAGTAAGGCCCCCAGTGCCTCCAGTAACACCCGCAGTGCCTCCAGCAGCACTTCCACTCTTTTCCAGGGTCCCCAGTGCCTCCAGTGCCATTCCTTGCACCCTCCCAGTGCCCAGAGTGTTGAGCCTGGCCCCTCCCAGTGCCCCCCAGTGCCCCCAGTGCCCCCCAGTGCCCCCAGCTCACTGCATGCCGAAGGAGATGAGGGAGACGCCGACCACCAGCACGTCCAGGAGGTTGAACCAGTTGCGGAGGAAGGAGCCTTTGTGCAGGAAGCCCCCAAACACCGTCATCTGTGGGAGAACGTGAGCCCCAAACCGGGGACCCCCTGGCCCTGGGGGCACCCGAACACCGGGAACCCCCCAAACCCCAGGAACCCCCACCCCAGACCCCAGAGAAGCCCCCATACCTTGAGCAGGATCTCCACGGTGAAGATGGAGGTGAAGGCGTAGTCGAAGTAGCCCAGGATCTGGGGTGGGGCAGGGTGGGGAGGGGGGAACGGGGTGACCCCCACCCTTCTCAAACCCCCCCAGCACCCCCAACCTCCTGGACCCCCCCAAACACCCCCAGATTCCACCCCCTGACCCCTCCTTGCCCTTTCCAGCCCCACATTTCTGCCCCCAACTCCAGGCAAACGGATCCCAAGCCCCTGACAATTCCAGGATGAATTCCCCCCCCACCCCTCCCAGTGCCCCCCAGTCCCTCCAGTTTGCCCAGTGCGCCCAGTAGCCCACGTGGTTGCGGGGCGAGGTGGCGCGCACGGGGTCCTCGGCGGCCAGGGAGATGCTGCTGAGGATGATGAAGACGAGGATGAGGTTGGTGAAGATGTGGTGGTTGATCAGGGCGTGGCACTTCACCCGCAGCCTGCGCCAGGCACACGTCAGCTCCCAGTGCTCCCAGTGCTCCCAGTCCCACTGCTCCCAGTCCCAGTGCTCCCAGTGCTCCCAGTGCTCCCAGTGCTCCCAGTGCTCCCAGTCCCACTGCTCCCAGTGCTCCCAGTGCTCCCAGTGCTCCAGTGCTCCCAGTGCTCCCAGTTTGTCTCCAGTCCCCCCAGTTTATATCTCCAGTCCTAGTGCCCCCAGTGCCCCCAGTGCCCCCAGTGCTCCCAGTGCTCCCAATTTGTCTCCAGTCCCAGTGTTCCCAGTGCCCAGTGCTCCCAGTCCCCCCAGTTTATGTCTCCAGTCCAGTGCTCCAGAGCCCCCAGTGCCCAGTGCTCCCAGTCCCCCCAGTTTGTGTCTCCAGTCCCAGTGCTCCAGTTTGTCTCCAGTCCCCCCAGTTTATGTCTCCAGTCCTAGTGCCCCCAGAGCCCCCAGTGCCCCCAGTGCCCCCAGAGCCCCCAGTGCCCCCAGAGCCCCCAGTGCCACTCACGGGTTGGTGCTGCTCAGCACGAAGAAGGCGCTGCCCTCGGGGATCGGGGTCACCTTGGGCTTGGGGGCCTCCTCCAGGGACTCCAGCCGGGCCCTCCCCAGGCTGTCGCGCTCCCCCCCCGGCCTCCTCGTCACCTGCAAGGGACCCCCGAGTCCAGCCACTGTCACATCCCCCCCTCTGGGGACCCTGAGTCCAGCCACTGTCACCTCCCCCCCCCGGGGACCCCGAGTCCAGCCACTGTCACATCCCCCCCTCTGGGGACCCCGAGTCCAGCCACTGTCACCTCCCCCCCCTGGGGACCCCCGAGTCCAGCCACTGTCACACTCTGCAGGGACCCCCACCCCAGGCCTGTCACCTCCCCAGGGACCCCCACGTTCAAGGCCTGTCCCCCCCCAGCAGCCCCCATGTCACCCCCCCCAGGCACCCCCACCCCAGGCACTGCCATCCCCCTCCAGAGACCCCATCTCATGTCACTGTCACCTCCCCCGGGACCCTGCTGCTCAGGGACTGTCACCCCCCCTCTTCCAGAGACCCCCACACCGGGGCACTGCCACCCCGCCCATGACACCCACCTTCCTCCACCTCCTCCTCCTCCTCCTCCTCCTCTTCCTCCTGTGGCTGATCCCCCTCAACCTGGGGGGGGAGAGGGGTGAGGGCCGTGCACACCTGGGGGGGAGGGAGGGACCCCCCGGGACCCCTCGGGACCGCCCCTCACCTTCACAGCCACGTCCTGGCTCTCCGTCCCTGCTTCGGCCTCCCCGGCCTTGTCCCTGGGTTGGGGGAAAGAGGGGCTCAGCCAGGGGGTCCCGGGGGTCCAGGGGCTGGGTGCTCCCCCTCATCACCCCCAAAAGGGCCCCAGGGGGCCGGGCTCACTTTTTGTCCCCCCCCGAGTTGATGTTGTCACCGTCCGCCAGGTTGTCCACGGCGATGGCCAAGAAGACGTTGAGGAGGATGTCTGAGGGGAGGGGAGGGGCTCACCAGTGCTCCCAGTATGCTCCCAGTATGCTCCCAGTATGCTCCCAGCATCCCCCAACGTCCTCCCAGTGCCCCCACTCCCCCCTTCTCATTCCAAACCCCACTGCCCCACTCCAGCTCCGCAGTTACCCTGTGCTCCATTCCCAGTTCCCCCAGTGCTCCTCCCAGTGCCCCTCCCAGTGCTCCCAGTGCCCCTCCCCGTGCCCCTCCCAGTCCCCCCCAGTGCCCCTCCAAGTGCTCCCAGTGCTCCCAGTGCCCCTCCCAGTGCCCTCCCACTGCTCCCAGTGCCCCTCCCAGTGCCCCCAGTGCCCCTCCCAGTGCCCCTCCCAGTGCCCCTCCCAGTCCCCCCAGTTGCCCCTCCCCAGTGCCCCTCCCAGTGCCCCTCCCAGTGCCCCCAGTGCTCCCAGTGCCCCGGGCCAGCTGCCCACGCACAGTTGCCGCAGATGAAGAGGATGACGAAGTAGACGCAGACGAGCATCCCGGGGAAGACGGGCCCGCCGTAGGCCATGATGCCGTCGTACATCACCGCGTTCCAGTCCTCCCCCGTCAGGATCTGCCGGGGCCGGGGGCCCCAAGCACCGGGGGCACCCCAAAACCTCAGCGCCAGCCCCACCAGTGCTCCCAGTGCTCCCAGTTCTGAGAGCACAGCATCACCCCCGCAGGGCGCTGATGGGGTTTGAGGGGGGCTCACGGGTTTTGGGGTCTCCCCACAGGTTTAGGGGATGCACCGGACTCAAGGTCCCTCACAGGTGCTGGGATCTCTCACAGCTTTTAGGGTCTCCCATGGGTTTTGGGGTCTCCCCACAGATTCTGACCCCAGGGGAGTTGCTGTGTCTGGATTCGGGGAATTTGGGGTGCCCAGGTCGAGAATTTGGGGGTGTCCTGGGTTCAGGAAATTTGGGGGTGCCCAGTCCAAGGAATTCAGGGTGTCCTGGTCTGGATTCGGGGAATTTGGGATGCCCGGTTCAGGGAATTGGCTGTCTGGGTTCAGACAGCTCACCCCACAGATTCGGGGCTTCCCCACAGTTTTGGGTCTCCTCACGGCTTTAGGGTCTCCCCCACAACTCCCAGAGCGTTCCCAGGGGTTTCAGGGGCGCCCTGCAGGCTTTGGGGTCTCCCTGAGGGACCCCAGGTTCCCCCAGGTTCCCCCCAGGTTCCCCCCAGGCTCCCCCAGGTTCCCCCCAGGTTCCCCCCAGGTCCCCCCAGGCTCCGGGGTACCTGGAAGACGGTGAGCAGGGCCTGCGGGAAGGTGTCGAAGGTGCTGCGCTTGGTCTGCGTCTCGTCGAAGCTGAACTTGCCCCCGAAGAGCTGCATGCCCAGCAGGGCGAAGATGATGATGAAGAGGAAGAGCAGCAGCAGCAGGGAGGCGATGGACTTCATGGAGTTCAGCAGCGACCCACCAGGTTACTCAGCGACGCCCAGTGCCTGTGGGACACGGGGGTTACTGGGAGCACTGGGAGCACTGGGAGCACTGGGAGCACTGGGAGCACTGGGAAGGGGCCAGAGCAGGGCCAACAGCCAGTGGTGGGGGTGTTGCAGCACTGGGGTGTCACCAATCTGGGATGTCACCACTGCTTTGGGACATCAGGATGTCACAGACTGGGGACATTGCAGGGTTGGGGTGCTGCAGGGTTGGGGCGTTGTGGTGTTGGGGCACTGGGGTGTCCCTGTGTTGGGGTGTCCCGTGCCGGGGTGTCCCTGTGTTGGGGTGTCCCGGTGCCGGGGCGTCCCGGTGTTGGGGTGTCCCGGTGCTGGGGTTTTAGGGTGTCAGGATACAGCAATGTCCCGGTGCCGGGGTGTCCCGGTGTTGGGGTGTCCCGGTTGCCGGGGTGTCCCTATGTTGGGGTGTCCCTGTGTTGGGGTGTCCCGGTGCCGGGCTGTCCCGGTGCCGGCTGTCCCGGGTCCCTGTGCTGTCCCGTCCCCGCTCACCGGGTGACCTTGAAGACGCGCAGCAGGCGCACGCAGCGCAGCACGGAGATGCCGAGCGGCTCCATGGCCCCGCGCTCCACCAGCGCCGTCTCCAGCACGCCGCCGCACACCACGAAGCAGTCGAAGCGTTGAAGAAGCTGGCGAAGTAGCACGAGGGGGCCCAGCGCGTAGAGCTTCAGCACCATCTCGGCGGCGAACAGCGACAGCAGCGCCTTGTTGGCGTAGGCTGAGGGGGGACAACCGCGGGGACACCGCCCGGTCAGCCCCGGCCACCCCCGACACCGCCCGGTCACCCCCGACACCCCCGGTCACCCCCCGACACCGCCCGGTCACCCCCGGTCACCCCTGTCACGGACCCCCGATCTCTGGGGGAGCCCCGGGGATGTCAGGGGGTGTTGGGGGGCACTGAGGAGGTTGGGGGGCACTGGGAGATGTTGGGGAGCACTGAGGGTACCGGAGGGTTCGGGGGGGTACTGGGGTGTTTGAGAGGCACTGGGGAGTTGGGGGGCACTGGGGGGTGTCGGGGGGCACTGGGGGGTGTCGGGGGGCACTGGGGGTGCCCGGGGGTCCCGGGGGGCGGTCCCGGGGGCCGTACCCTGTGTCTCGGTGAGCCAGGGCGGGCTGCCCGTGGTGCTCGGAGGCGATGGTCAGCGTGTTGAGGAACACCAGCAGCAGCACGGTCCAGTAGAAGGACACGGACTTGACCGCAGCGCGGCAGCGCCGGCGCCACAGGCGGTTCAGGCGGCGCAGGCGGCGGCTGGGGGCAGCGGGGGGGTTTGGGGGGTAAAGGGGGGGTTTGGGGGACACCCCGGGGGGTTTGGGGGGCAGCGGGGGGGTTTTGGGGGGTAAAGGGGGGGTTTGGGGGGCAGCGGGGGGGTTTGGGGGACACCCGGGGGGGTTGGGGGGTAAAGGGGGGGGTTTGGGGGACACCCGGGGGTTTTGGGGGGCAGCGGGGAAGCAGAGGGGTGACACAGACCGCCCCCCAGCCCATCAGGCGGTCAGAGGGGAGGTGGGGAGGGGACAGAGTCCCTGTCAGCTGGGAGGGGTTGGGAGGCTTTAGGGGGTGCCCCCCCTTTTTTATTCCATCCCCCCCCCCGCCCCATTCTTCTCCCCACTCACCAGAATTTTGTCTTTGTAATTTTGCCCCTGGGGAGAGAAAAGCAGAGTTACCCCAAAATCGGGGGTTCTGGGAGAGAGCCCCTTGGCCATGGGGGGATCCTGGGGGGGCTTCCTAGGAGTGCTGGGGGTTGGGGGCTTAGAGGATCCTGGGGCTATGGGGGAGTGGTCATCGGGCTGCTGGGGGTCAGTTTTGGGGTCCTGGGGGAGTGTGTGGTGGGCTCCGTGGGGCTCTGGGGGGGGTCCCTGAGGGCTTTGTGGGGGTCTCAGGGGGGGCATGGATGGCATTGGGGGGGGGGTCTATGGCAGGGTCCCCAAATTGTTCTGAGGTGCTGCAGGTGCCAGGTTTTGGGGTCCAGGGATCCGGGGGGACCACGGGGGGGATCCCATGGGTCGGGGGTCCCGCTGGGGCTCACGGGGGGGTCCCGTGGGTCGGGGGGTCCCGTGGGTCGGGGGTCCCGGGGGCTCACAGGCAGCGGTCGCAGGCGGTCGGCGGCGCCTCCTCCTCCCCCACGGTCTCGGTGTTGACCGAGGTGGTCTCGCTGCCAGGGAGGCTGGCTGGGGGTGGGGGGCACGGCTCAGCCCGGGGGGCTCGGGGGGTCCGGCCCCCTGGGTCAGGAATTTGGGGTGTCTGGGTTCAGGGGAGTTGTTGTCTGGGCTCAGGGAGTTTGGGGTGCCTGGGTTCAGGGAGTTTGGGGTTCAGGAGTTTGGGGTTCCCACTGGGGGATTCGGGGTGCTGGGGGTACCGTGGGTGTCCGTGGAGTGACTGGCGTGGCGCAGCCACTTCAGCCGCGGCTTCCGCTTCCCCATCAGCTCCTCGGCGGTCAGACCTGTGGGGAAGGGGGGTCACCGAGGTCTGGGGGGGCTCAGGATTGGGGGAAAGGACCCCACAACCCAGCCCCACTCACGGTGCTTCTCGTGCTCCCCCTCCTCCTCCTCGCCCTCCAGCTCGGCCTGGGTGATCCAGTCCATGTAGCCCCGCAGATCCTCCTCCAGCTGCTGCTTTCTCCCGCAGCTTCTGGAAGTCCCCGCGGGCCTTGGCCTTCTCTCGCTCCTTGGAGAACTCCCTGGGGAGGGGGGGACAGAGCTGGGACCCCCCAGGACGCGCCCCCCGTGCCCCACTGCTGAGCCCGGCCCCACCCGCGGCCCCTCACCCGCTCAGCACCCCCAGCACCAGGTTGAGGACGAAGAAGGAGCCGAAGATGACGAGGGCTGACGAACGTAAATCCAGGGCAGCTCGTGGCCCATGGCGTCCTGCATCTGTGAGGGGAGATTTGGGGTGATGGGGGTGGGTTTGGGGGTGATGGGGGTGGGTTTTGGGGGTGGGGGGCACCCCAAATCCCTCCTCAGGTGAGGCTGGTGACACCCAGCAGAGAGGTTTGGGGCTCTGCCCTGCCCTGGGGAGGTTTGGGGAGGGTTTTGGGCGGATCAGAGTTGTGTGTGAGGACCTGGGGGGGCTCAGGGTGGGTGTGAGGGTGTGGGGGGCTCAGTGACGTGTGTGAGGGTTTAGGGGGGCTCAGGGATGTGTGTGAGGGTTTGGGGGGCTCAGGGTGGGTGTGAGGTTTTGGGGGGCTCAGTGACGTGTGTGAGGGTTGGGGGGCTCGGGGGTCGCAACCCAGGTAGAGCACGTCGGTCCAGCCCTCCATGGTGATGCACTGGAACACGGTCAGCATGGCGAAGAAGAAGTTGTCGAAGTTGGTGATGCCCGCCG
>WQNJ02000343.1:0-66642 GCA_016584745.2 Phylloscopus trochilus trochilus | reverse complement strand
GGGGGGTCCTGGGTCAGTCTGGGGGGGTTTCTGGGGGTCCCACCTGCTCCTCCTGGGCCGCCCGCCGCTCCTGGGGGTCCAGGGTTCGACTCTGGAGCTTCTCCTGCAGCTCCTGGGGGAGGAAAAAGCCCCAAATCACCCCCAAAAAACCCCAAAACCACCCCCCAAAACCCCAAAACCACCCCCAAAAAACCCCAAAACCACCCCCAAAAAACCCCAAAACCACCCCCCAAAAAGCCCCAAATCACCCCAAAAAACCCCCAAAATCACCCCCAAAAAAAGCCCAAAATCACTCCCAAAAATCCCCAAAATCACCCCCCAAAACCTCAAAATCACTGCAAGAAAATACCAAAATCACCCCCAATCACCCCCAAATCATCCTAAAAACCCCAAATTGTTCCAAATTCCTCCAAAACCACCCAAACCACCCCCCAAAAAAACCCAAACCCCCCCAAAAACCCCAAGTCCGCCCAGAATCACCCTAAAAAAGCCCCAAATCGCCCCAGAATCACATCCTAAACACCCCAAATCACCCCAAATCCCCCCAAAGCTCCCCCCAGCCCCCCAGGCCTCGGTGGATCCCCGGTTTTTGGGGTGTTTGGGGCAGGGGGTACCTGGGGCCCGGCGCCCCGGATGAGGTCGCGGGGGTCAATGACGTTCCCCAGGGATTTGCTCATCTTCCTCCCCCGGGAGTCCCGGACCAGCGAGTGCAGCAGCACCTGGGGGGCACGGGGGACGCTGGGACCCCGAAAATGGGGATGGGGACTCCAAAAATGGGATTGGGGACCCCGAAAATGGGGATGGGGACCCCAAAAATGGGATTGGGGACCCCAAAAATGGGATCAGGGACCCCAGAAATGGGGTTGGGGACCCTGGAAATGGGATTGGGGACCCTGGAAATGGGGATGGGGACCCCGAAAATGGGATTGGGGACCCCGGAAATGGGATCGGGGACACAAAAAATGGGATTGGGGACCCTGAAAATGGGGATGGGGACCCCAAAAATGGGATTGGGGACCCCAAAATGGGATTGGGGACCCAGAAATGGGGATGGGGACACAAAAAATGGGATCGGGGAGCATGAGAATTGGGATGGGGACCCCGAAAATGGGGATTGGGGACCCCGAAAATGGGGATTGGGGACCCCGAGAATGGGATTGGGGACCCCGGAAATGGGGATGGGGACCCTGGAAATGTGGATGGGGACACAAAAATGGGATTGGGGACCCCAAAATTGGGGATGGGGACCCTGAGAATGGGATTGGGGACCCCAAACCAAGACCAAGGGACACGGGGACCCCAAAAAGGGGACCTGGGACACCCAGGAAAGGATCAAGGGGGGACAAGAGGACACATGGGACACCCTGGGGAACCCTCAGGGACAGTTGGTGACATCCACAGGGCCCTTGGGGACACTTGGGGGCACCTGGGGACACTGAGAACACACCAGGAAACCCCCAAACCCGGCCAAGCTTTGGGGACGGGGGAGGTTTGGGAGCCTTGGGGACCCCTGGGGACCCTGGGGACATTTGGGGACAGCAAGAACACAACGGGAAAGCCCCAAACCCTTGGGGACGGGGGAGGTTTGGAGCCTTGGGGACCCCTGGGGACCCCTGGGGACATTTGGGGACCCTTGGGGACAGTGACCTGTGAGAAGGGCAGCTGGCCGGTCAGCTGCTGGCCCAGCATGGCCATCCGGGCCACCCAGAAGAAGAGGAGGTCACTGCCCGTCACCAGCACCGAGGTGGGGTAGAACCGGCCCAGGTCCGGGCTCTGGGGACATCGGGGACACTCAGGGGACACTCAGGGGACAGCAGGGGACACGAGGGACACTCAGGGGACAGGGGGATGTGGGGACAGTGAGGGGACAGGGGGGACACGGGGACACTCAGGGGACAGTGAGGGGACATGGGGATGTGAGGACAGTGAGGGGACAATGGGACACTCAGGGGACACTCAGGGGACATAAGGGACACAGGGACAGTGAGGGGACAACAGGGACAGTGAGGGGACAGTGAGGGGACACAGAGACACTCAGGGGACATGGGGACAGAGAGGGGACACTCGGGACAATGGGGACAGTCAGGGGACATGGGGGACACAGGGACAGTCAGGGGACACAGGGACAGTCAGGGGACACGGGGACACTCAGGGGACAGTCAGGGGACATGGGGGACACAGGGACAGTCAGGGGACAGTGAGGGACAGAAGGACAGTGAGGGCACAGCAGGGGACAGTCAGGGGACATCAGGGACACTCAGGGGACAGCAGGGGACACGGGGACAGAGAGGGGACACTCGGGACACAGGGAACAGTCAGGGGACAATGAGGAGATTGGGGACAGTCAGGGGACACCGAGGGGACAATGGGGACACTCGGGGACACTCGGGGGACACCTGGGGACACCCGGGGCTCTCACCTGCTCGGGCCAGCCCAGGGCGGCGAAGGGGAAGAGGGCGGAGGAGAACCAGGTGTCCAACACGTCGGGGTCTGGGGACACAAAAGTGCCACCAAATGTCACCTGGGGGACCCCGAAACGGGGCTGGGGACACGGGAATGTCACCTGGGGACATGGGAATGTCACCTGGGACCCCAAAATGGGATTGGGGACACAAAAATGTCACCTGGCGACCCGAAAAATGGGGGCTGGGGACATGGGGATGTCCCCAAATGTCACCCTGGCGACCCCAAAATGTGACTGGGGACATGGAAATGTCACCTGGGGACACGGGAATGTCACCTGGGGACAGGGGAATGTCACCTGGGGGCCCCAAAAATGGATTGGGGACACAAAAATGGATCTGGGGACGCAAAAATGTCATCAAGAGACCCCAAAAATGGGACTGGGGACACGGAAATGTCACCTGGGGGACCCCAAAAATGGAATTGGGGACACAAAACTGTCACCTGGGGACACTGAGATGGGGCTGGGGACATGGGGATGTCCCCAAAACGCCCCCATGGATGTCCCCAAATGTCACCCAGGGGACCCCAAAAATGGATCTGGGGACACAAAAACGTCACCTGGGGACCCCAAAACGCCATCACGGGACCCCCAGAGCGCCACCTTTAACCCCCCCGGCCCCGCCCCCCGGCCCCAGCCCCGCTCACCTTGCTGCAGGTGCAGCTGCTCGGGGGGGCAGCGCAGGGCCCCGGCGGCCGCCGCCCGCGCCTCGGCCTCGCTGCGCCCCACGAACCACGGCCCCTCCTCCTCCTCCTCTCCCACCTGCTGGGCACACCTGGGCACGGCCACGCCCCTCACCTGGTAGGCCGGCACCTGGTGGCCCCACCAGAGCTGCCGGGACAGGCACCAGTCCCTGCGGGGGGAGGGGACAGGTGGGGACAGGTGGGATGGGCGGGGCAGCCAGGGAATGGGAGGGGGGGAGGTGCCACACGCCTGAGAGCCACGCCCTCAACACCTGAGAGCCACGCCCCCCACACCTGACACGCCCCAATACCTGAGAGCCACGCCCCAATACCTGAGAGCCACACCCCCACACTGGAGAGCCACACCCCAATACCTGAGAGCCACACCCTGAGACCCACCCCAATACCTGGGAGCCACCCCAACACCTGAGAGCCACGCCCCCACACCTGAGAGCCACGCCCCAATACCTGAGAGCCACGCCCCACACACCTGAGAGCCACACCCCACACACCTGAGAGCCACACCCCCACACCTGAGAGCCACACCCCCCACACCTGACAGCCATGCCTCACACACGTGGGAGCCACGCCCTCAACACCTGAGAGCCACACCCACACACCTGAGAGCCACACCCCACACACCTGAGAGCCACACCCCCCACACCTGAGAGCCACACCCCCCACACCTGACAGCCATGCCTCACACACGTGGGAGCCACGCCCTCAACACCTGAGAGCCACACCCCACACACCTGAGAGCCACGCCTCACACATGTGGGAGCCACGCCCCACATACCTGAGCTCCACCCTTAACATTGGAGACCCCACCCCAATACATGAGAGCCCAGCCCCTCCCAGCCCCGCCCCCTCCCAGCCCCGCCCCTCCCAGCCCCCTCCCAGCCCCGCCCCCAGCCCCCGCCCCAGCCCCGCCCCTCACCCCACGTTCTCCATCCAGGTTTTCCAGTTTTTCTCGTGGAATTCGGGGCACCAGGCGGAGCCCTCCCCGACGTCACCCGCCTGGGCACAGGTGAGCCCCTCAGGTGTGCCCAGGTGAGGGCGACAGCCCCCGAAACCTCCCCAACGCCCCCTCCCCAAAATCCCACCTTTGGGGCACCCAGGTGGCCCCTCAGGTGTGTGTGTGACCCCCCCCGTGACCTCAGTGTCACCTGCAGGGTGACCCAGGTACACCCAGGTGTGTCTCAGCTGTCCCCCAGGTGTCCCCAGGTGTGCCCAGGTGTCCCCCAGGTGTCCCCAGCTGTCCCCCAGGTGTGCCCAGGTGTCCCCTAGGTGTCCCCCAGGTGTCCTCCAGGTGTCCCCCAGGTGTCCCCAGGTGTGCCCAGGTGTCCCCCAGGTGTCCCCCCAGGTGTGCCCAGGTGTCCCCCCACATGTCCCCCAGGTGTGCCCAGGTGTGCCCAGGTGTGTTACCTGCAGCGCCTCCCGGGCCATCTCCCCGCAGCTCAGGAACCACTGGCGCTTCAGCAGGAACTCCACGACGTCACCGGAGCGGCTGCGGGGGACATTGAGGGGGACGTTGAGGGGACATTGGGGACACCTGGGCACACCTGGGCACACCTGGGCACACCTGGGCTCACCTGCAGAGGGGCAGGGTCATGGCGTGGTCCTGGACCCCCCGGAGCAGCCCCCGCTGGGCCAGCGCTGCCACCACCCGGGCACGGGCCTCGAACCGGGGGACGCCCTGGGGACAGCGGGGACAGCGGGGACATTGGGGGGACATTGGGGACATTGGGGGGACATTGGGGTCATTGGGGACATTGGGGGGACATTGGGGGGACATTGGGGTCATTGGGGACATTGGGGGGACATTGGGGGGACATTGGGGTCATTGGGGTCACTGGGGTCAATGGGGTCAATGGGGTCATTGGGGACAGTGGGGACAGTGGGGACATTGGGGACATTGGGGTCATTTGGGGGACATTGGGTACACAGCCCGGGCTGTGTCCCCAGCCCAGTTTTGGGGCCACGTTTGGGGTCACCTGTGTCACCTGTGGTCACCTGTGTCACCCGGTGTGGCCGTACCTGCAGCCAGCCCCCCCCCGGGGGACACAAGGTGCCATCGTCGGCGATGACTGACAGCAGCGGCAGCCCGTGCGCCCGGGCCAGCGCCAGGTCTGGGGGCTGTGCCCGGGGGTCACCTTCACCGCTCCTGGGGTGGGGACACACCTGTCACACCTGGGGCACACCTGAGACACACCTGTCACACCTGTCATACCTGGGACACACCTGGGGACACCTGGGACACACCTGGGGCACACCTGTCACACCTGGGACACACCTGGGCACACCTGGGGCACACCTGGGGCACCCACTGTCATCTATTGTCACCCACAGGTCCTGGGGCTGTGCCCCGGGGTCACCTTCACTGCTCCTGGGGCGGGGACACACCTGTCACACACCTGAGACACACCTGGGGACACCTGGGACACACCTGGACACACCTGGGCACAGCTGGGGCACCCCTGGGACACACCTACGGTCATCTATTGTCACCTATTGTCACCCAGTGTCACCCACAGGTCCTGGGGGCTGTGCCCCAAGGTCACCTTCACCGCTCCTGGGGGCACAGACACACCTGGGGCACACCTGTCACACCTGGGACACACCTGTCACACCTGGGGCACACCTGGGACACACCTGGGACACACCTGGGACACACCTACGGTCATTTACTGTCACCTATTGCCATCTATTGTCACCCACAGGTCCTGGGGGCTGTGCCCCGGGGTCACCTTCACCGCTCCTGGGGTGGGGACACACCTGTCACACCTGGGAAACACCTGAGACATACCTGGGGCACACCTGGGACACACCTGGGGCACACCTATGGTCATCTATTGTCATCTATTATCACCTATTGTCACCTACTGCCACTCCTTGTTCCCCTCCCAGTCCCTCCCAGTCCCCTCCCAGTCCCCCCCAGTCCCTCCCAGTTCCCTCCCAGTCCCCCCCAGTCCCTCCCAGTCCCTCCCAGTCCCTCCCAGTCCCCCCCCAGTCCCTCCCAGTCTCTCCCAGTCCCATCCCAGTTCCATCCCAGTCCCTCCCAGTCCCCCCAGTCCCTCCCAGTCCCTCCCAGTCCCATCCCAGTTCCATCCCAGTTCCCTCCCAGTCCCCCCCCAGTCCCTCCCAGTCCCTCCCAGTCCCTCCCAGTCCCCCCCAGTCCCTCCCAGTCCCTCCCAGTCCCATTCAAGTTCCATCCCAGTCCCTCCCAGTCCCTCCCAGTCCCCTCCCAGTCCCTCCCAGCCCCTCCCAGTCCCTCCCAGTCCCATCCCAGTTCCATCCCAGTCCCCCCCAATCCCCCCCAGTCCCTCCCAGTCCCCCCCCAGTCCCCCCCAGTCCCTCACCGGTGCCCAGCTGGGGCTGCACGCTGGGGTCTCCCACCACGGGCAGCAGGGCCCCGCTGAACGGGTGCCGCACCTGCCGGCCCTGCAGGTGCTGAGGGGGCGGGGTCAGACCGGGACACGCCCCCTCCCGAGCCACGCCCCCCTCCCCGAGCCACGCCCCCAACACATGCTGGCCCTTTAAGAGCCTCTGGTTAAGCCCCGCCCTCAGCCCATGGCCACGCCCCCAGAGCCATTTAAAGCTGCAAAGCCCCACCCCCAGCACTGACGCTCCACCCCTTTACCCCAGGCCCCGCCTTTTTACCCCAATATGGGGGCTAAGAAAAGGGAGGGGCTGAACCCAGCCAGCCAATGGCTGCCCTGCACGGAAGCCACGCCCCTCCCACACCCGCCAGCCACGCCCACCCCCTCAATAAATTTGGGGGTGCCCAAGGCCCAACCCCCCCCCCCCCGAGGTTCCACCTGCTGAGGCCCCGCCCCTCCAGGTGAAGCCCCACCCCTCCAGGTGAAGCCCCACCCCTCCAGGCTTGGCCCCGCCCCTCCAGGCTTGGCCCCGCCCCTCACCAGGTACCGCGGGTCCTGCGGGTGCACGGCCACGGCCACGTCCCCAAAAATGGTCTCAGGGCGGGTGGTGGCCACGGGGACCTCCAGCTCTGGGGACAGTGGGGACACGTTGGGGACACGTTGGGGACATTGGGGACACCGTGGGGACAGATTGGGAACACTCGGGTGACACCCAAGGACACATCACAAAGCCAGGACTGCCTGTCCCCAAAGCCACCCCCAGGTGCCACCCCTGGTGTCCCCAATGCCACCCTGGCTGTCCCCAGTGCCACCCCAGTGTCCCCAGTGCCACCCTGATGTCCCCAAAGCCACCCTGGCTGTCCCCAGTGCCACCCCAGTGCCACCCACCGTCGTCCCCCTCCACGGGGTAGGCGAAGGTGACGAGGAGGCCGAAGGTGACGGGGTGGGGACAGTTGGGGACGTTCAGCTCCGTGGGGCCCGTCAGCACCCGGGGCTCCACCTGCGGGGGACAGGGCGGCTCGGGGACCCTGGGGACACCCTGGGGACACCCTGGGGACACCCTGGGGACCCTGGGGACCCCCTGGGGACACCCTGGGGACCCTGGGGACACCCTGGGGACCCCCTTGGACCCTTGGGGACACCCGGGGGAGAGTGAAGGACTCTTAGGGACACCCTGGGACCTTCAGGGAACACCCCAGGGACCCTTGGGGACACCCTGGGAGACCCTGAGGGACGCTGGGGACACCCTGGGGACACCCTGGGGATACCAAGGGACCCTCGGAGACACCCTTGGGGACATTGGAGACACCCTGGGGACACCCTAGAGACGCCAAGGGACCCTTGGGGACCCCCTGGGGACCCCCTGGGGACCCTGGGGACCCTGGGGCCAGCGGTGTCACCTCGATGTCGGCCAGGGCGGAGCGCAGGGCGCAGCTCCAGGTGACCGAGCGCTGCTGCCGCCGGATCAGCCCCGCCCGGAACAGGCGCACAAAGGCCTCGGCCACCGCCCCGGAGAAGGCCTGAGGGGACAGGGGACACTCTGGGGACACTCTGGGGACAGCCAGGGACAGGCAGGGGACAGCCAGGGGACAGGGACAGTCTGGGGACAGCCAGGGACAGGCAGGGGACAGACTGGGGACAGGCAGGGGACAGTCTGGGGACAGTTTGGGGACAGTCTGGGGACACTCTGGGGACAGGCTGGGGACAGGCTGGGGACACTCTGGGGACAGTCTGGGGACAGGCTGGGGACAGTTTGGGGACAGTCTGGGGACAATCTGGGGACAGTCTGGGGACAGGTTTGGGGACACTCAGGGGACAGTTTGGGGACAGTTTGGGGACACTCTGGGGACAGTTTGGGGACAGTCTGGGGACAGTCTGGGGACAGTCCGGGGGACACTCTGGGGACAGTTTGGGGACAGTTTGGGGACACACTGGGGACGGTTTGGGCACAGTCTGGGGACAGTCTGGGGACAGTCTGGGGACAGTTTGGGGACAGGCTGGGGGACACTCTGGGGCACTGACGGGGTCCATGGTGAAGCGGGCAGCGGCTCCAGTCCAGCGAGGCCCCCAGCGCCCGCAGCTGCTGCAGGATCTCGTCCCCGTGCCTGCAGGGACAGCGCGGTGACACCGGGGACACCGGGGACACCGGCCTGCTGGCCCTCCCAGGGGTGTCCCCAGGGCTGTCCCCAAGGTCCCCAAGGTGCCCTCACCGCTCCTTCCAGCTCCAACCTCCCGCAGGAACTCGGCCCGGCCCAGGTCCTGCCGGCGCTGCCGCCGGTGCTGCCACAGCCAGCGCTCCACCACGGCCTGGGGACAGCAGGGGACATTGGGAACACATCGGGGACATTGGGGACACTGGGGACACTGGGGACACTGGGGGACATCATTGGGGACATTGGGGACATCGGGGACATCAGGGACAGCCCCCAGTGCTGCCACAGCCAGCGCTCCACCACGGCCTGGGGACACATTGGGGACACATTGGGGACACATTGGGGACATTGGGGACATCGGGGACATCAGGGACAGCCCCCAGTGCTGCCACAGCCAGCGCTCCACCACGGCCTGGGGACAGCAGGGGACATTGGGGACATCAGGGACAACCCCCAGTGCTGCCACAGCCAACGCTCCACCAC
Source organism: Phylloscopus trochilus trochilus (assembly GCA_016584745.2). Taxonomy (NCBI): domain Eukaryota; kingdom Metazoa; phylum Chordata; class Aves; order Passeriformes; family Phylloscopidae; genus Phylloscopus; species Phylloscopus trochilus. The sequence continues at coordinate 57,479 of WQNJ02000343.1, read as the reverse complement.
GGCCTGGGGACAGCAGGGGACACATTGGGGACATTGGGGACATCATTGGGGACATTGGGGACAACCCCCAGTGCTGCCACAGCCAGCGCTCCACCATGGCCTGGGGACACATTGGGGACATTGGGGACATCATTGGGGACATCATTGGGGACACATTGGGGACATTGGGAACATCACTGGGGACATTGGGGGCCTTTGGGGACACATTTGGGGACACACCTGGGTGGCGATGCCGGCGTGGTCGGTGCCCGGCACCCACAGGACGTCCCCCAACCCTGCATCCTGCGCCTGGAGACCCCAAAACAGCCCAAAAGAACCCCAAAATAACCCAAAATAACCCCAACCCCCCAAAAAAACCCCAAAATAACCCCAAATAACCCAAAAAAACCCCAAAATGACCCCAAATACACCCAAAACAACCCCAAAACAACCACAAAACCCCAAAATAACCCCAAACGCTCCCCAAAATGTTCCTAAAACGACCCCCAAGCCCTCCAAACACACCCGAGACCTTCCCAACCCTCCAAACCTCCCCAAATCCCCCCAAAAATCCCCAAAACCCCCTCAAATCCCCCCCAAACCCCTCCAGACTCTCCCCAACCCCCAAAAAAAACCCTGGACTCCCCAAAACTCCCCCAAATTCCCAACTCGATTCCCTTCACGCCCCCAAAATCCCCAAACCCCCCCAAACCCCCCGAAACCCTCCCCAAATCCCCCCCAAATCCCCTTCAAACCTCCCCAAATCCCCCCAAACCCTCCCAAATCCCCCTCAAGCCCCCCAAAATCCCCCCAAGCCCCCCCCAAGCCCCCCTGTCCCCGCTGACCATCGGACCAGGATGTCCTGCAGGGTCACGGTCAGGGCGTGGCCCAGGTGCAGGGAGCCGGTGACGTTGGGGGGGGGCAGCACCAGGCTCAGCACCGGGGCCCCCCCGGCTGCCTGGGGGGACAGGGGGGGCTTGGGGAGGGGGGCCTGAACCCCCCAGGTGAGGTTTGGGGGTCCCCAGGTGGGCTTGGAAACCCCCCAGGTGTGTTTGGAACCCCCCCAGAACCCCCCCAGGTGCATTTGGAACCCCCCCAGGTGTGTTTGGAACCCCCCAGGTGCGTTTGGAACCCCCCAGGTGCGTTTGGAACCCCCCCCAGGTGTGTTTGGAACCCCCCAGGTGCGTTTGGAACCCCCCCAGGTGTGTTTGGAACCCCCCAGGTGCGTTTGGAACCCCCCCCAGGTGTGTTTGGAACCCCCAGCGTGCGTTTGGAACCCCCCCCAGGTGTGTTTGGAACCCCCCAGGTGCGTTTGGAACCCCCCCCAGGTGTGTTTGGAACCCCCCCCAGGTGTGTCTGGAACCCCCCCAGGTGCATTTGGAACCCCCCCCAGGTGTATTTGGAACCCCCCCAGGTGTATTTGGAAACCCCCCCAGGTGTGTTTGGAAACCCCCCAGGTGCGTTTGGAACCCCCCCAGGTGTGTTTGGAACCCCCCAGGTGCGTTTGGAACCCCCCCAGGTGTGTTTGGAACCCCCCCAGGTGCGTTTGGAACCCCCCAGGTGTGTTTGGAACCCCCCCAGGTGTGTTTGGAAACCCCCCAGGTGTGTTTGGAACCCCCCAGGTGTGTTTGGAAACCCCCCAGGTGTGTTTGGAACCCCCCAGGTGTGTTTGGAACCCCCCCAGGTGTGTTTGGAACCCCCCCAGGTGCGTTTGGAACCCCCCAGGTGCGTTTGGAACCCCCCCAGGTGTGTTTGGAACCCCCCCAAGCGATTTTGGGGTGCCCAGGTGTGTTTTAAACTCCCCCCCCATATATTTTTGGGATCCCCAGGTGTGTTTTGGGGACTCCTCCAGGTTCCCAGCTGGTTTTACCCCCCCAGGTATATTTTCCAACCCCCAAGGTGGATTTTTCACCCCCCCCAGGTGTGTTCCCCCCACCCCAGGTGTGTGTTCACCCCCACCAGGTGTGTTTCCCCCCCCCCCAGGTGTGTTTTTCACCCCCCCAGGTGCGTTTTTTACCCCCCAGGTGTATTTCCCCCCCCCCCAGGTGTGTATTTCCCCCCCTCAGGTGTGTATTTCCCCCCCCCCCAGGTGTGTATTTCCCCCCCTCAGGTGTGTTTTCCCCCCTCACCTGCTCGGGGGGGCTGAAGACCCCTCCCCTCTCCCACCACTGGTACCAGGCGGCCTCCACGTACCGGGGGCTGTACTGGGGGGGCAGCGGCACCGCCGTGGCTGTGTCCCCAAAGGTCCCCAAATGTCCCCAGGTGTCACCTCGGGGGGGGTCGCAGGGCCACAGCCCCAAAGATCCCCCCCCAAAACCCCCAAAATCTGCCCCAAAACCACCCAAAATCCCAAAGATTCCCCCCAAATCCACCCCAAAAACCCCATAAATCCACCCAAAATAGCAGGGCAGCGGCACCGCCGTGGCTGTGTCCCCAATGTCCCCAGGTGTCACCTCGGGGGGGGTGGCAGGGCCACAACCCCCCCTGGGGACACCCCTGTGCCCCAAAATCCCAAAGAATTCCCCCCCACATCCATCCAAAATCCCCCAAAATCCACCCCAAAATCCCCCCAAACCTCCCCAAACCCCCCCAAACCGGCAGGGCAGTGGCACTGCTGTGGCCTTGTCCCCAAGTGTCACCTCAGGGGGGTGGCAGGGCCATTGATCCCCCCCTGGGGACCCCCCGGGACCCCCCCCGTACCCTTTTTGCCATCAGGCTCCAGCGGGTGCCGATATTCCACCTCAGCCTTGGGGCTCCAGCCCACGGGCACCGCTCGGGGCTCCTGGGGACAGGAGGGACCAGTATGGACCAGTACGAGCCAGTGTGGACCGGTATGGGACAGTGTGGACCAATGTGGGTCACTACTGACCAGTAAAAGCCGCTACAGACCAACCCACACCAGTACAAACCAGTGCTCTCCACACCAAAACCCCATCCCAGTGTTTCCCAGTCCCTCCCAGTCCCTCTCCCACTGCCCTCCAGTCCATCCCAGTCCCGCCCAGTTCCCTCCCAGTCCCGCCCAGTCCCTCCCAGTTCCCTCCCAGTTCCCCCCCAGTCCATCCCAGTCCCGCCCAGTCCCTCCCAGTCCCGCCCAGTTCCCTCCCAGTCCCGCCCAGTCCCTCCCAGTTCCATCCCAGTTCCCTCCCAGTCCCGCCCAGTCCCTCCCAGTCCCGCCCAGTCCCTCCCAGTTCCCTCCCAGTTCCATCCCAGTCCCTCCCAGTTCCCTCCCAGTTCCATCCCAGTCCCTCCCAGTCCCTCCCAGTTCCATCCCAGTCCCTCCCAGTTCCCTCCCAGTCCCCCCCAGTCCCCCCACCTGCCCCGCCGCCGCTCCCTCCTCGCGCTCCCTCCTCAGGCGCTGCCGCCGCTCCCGCTGCTGGCGGCCGTGCAGCCGCGCGCGCTCGGGCCGGTCCCAGGCCGGGCTCCCGGGGCTCCCCCCGGCCGGGGGCGGCTCCCCCGGGGGGGGTCCCGCTGCTCCGGGCCCGAGCCCGGCCCGGGCCCCGCCCGGGAACCCCCAAAACCCGGGGGGCACCGAGGGCACCGCGCCTGAGGGAGGGCGCCGCCATCTTGGGGGGGCGGCACCGCGGCACCGCCCCACGTGACCGGGGAAAAGGGCGGGAACAGCGTCTCGTGACCGAAAAGGGCGGGAATATCCGCCCCACGTGATCAGGGAAAAGGGCGGGAATATCCGCCCCACGTGATCAGGGAAAAGGGCGGGAATATCCGCCCCACGTGACCGGGGAAAAGGGCGGGGACTAAGCCCTCCATGGGCGGGGCTTGAGCGGGAAGGGGGCGTGGCCTGCGCCGCGGCGTGGGGGTGAGTTCGGGGCGGTTTGGGGTGAAAATCGCGGATTTTGGGGTGAAAATCGCGGATTTTGGGGCGGAAATCGCGGATTTTGGGGCGGGGGGCACTGGGGAGCGGTGGGGGGAGCGGGGCCGGGGAGAGGGCGGGGGTGAAATTGGGGTTTTGGGGGTAATTGGGGTTCATTGGTGGGTTGGGGTTAATTTGGGGGATTTGGGGGACAATCGGGGGGCTGGGGGGGGCAATTGGGGAATGGGGGCGATTGCCCCCAGGTGTGCCCAGGTGCAGTACAGGTGTCACACAGATGTTATATAGCAGTGATACAGGTGTGCTCAGGTGTGCCCAGGTGCCCCAGGTATGCCCAGGTGCAGTACAGGTGTTACACAGATGCTATATAGGTGTGATACAGGTGTGCCCAGGTGCCCCAGGTATGCCCAGGTGCAGTACAGGTGTTACACAGATGCTATATAGGTGTGATACAGGTGTGCCCAGGTGTGCCCAGGTGCAGTACTAGTGTTATACAGATGCTATGTAGAGGTGGCCCAGGTGTGCCCAGGTGCCCCAGGTGTGCCCAGGTGCAGTACTGATGCTATACGGATGCTGTATAAAGGTGACACAGGTGTGCCCAGGTGTGCCCAGGTGCAGTACAGGTGTTACACAGATGCTATATAGGTGTGACACAGGTGTGCCCAGGTGTGCCCAGGTGCCCCAGGTGTGCCCAGGTGCAGTACTGATGCTATACAGATGCTGTATAAAGGTGACACAGGTGTGCCCAGGTGCCCCAGGTGTGCCCAGGTGTGCCCAGGTGCAGTACTGATGCTATACAGATGCTGTATAAAGGTGACACAGGTGTGCCACAGGTGTGCCCAGGTGTGCCCAGGTGCCCCAGGTGGCCCGGGGATGGAGGCGGGCGGGGCCCCGCGGGTGCAGCTGCAGTGCAAGAACCTGCAGGAATTCCTGCGGGGGCTCAGCCCCCCCACGCTGGACCGGCTCTACGGGCACCCCGCCACCTGCCTGGCCGTGTTCAGGTGAGAACAAACCAAAACAACCCCAAAATTACCCCAAATATCCCCAAAATAACCCCAAATAACCCAAAATAACCCTGCCACCTGCCTGGCCGTGTTCAGGTGAGAGCAGAGCAAAACAACCCCAAAATAACCCCAAAACAACCCAAAATAACCCAAAATAACCCCAGATTACCCCCAATAACCCCAAATAAACCCCAAATACACCCAAAATAACCCCAAATAGACCCCAAATAAGCCCAAAATAACCCCAAATAAACCCAAAAAAGCCCAAAATAACCCCCAAATCCCCCCAAATCCCCCCAGGGAGCTGCCGGGGCTGGCGCAGGCCGCGGTGCTGCGGATGCTGTTCCTGGAGCAGCCCCTGCCCCAGGCGGCCGTGGGGCTCTGGGTCAAGAAGGAGCACAGCAGGTGGGGCTGGGGGCTGCGGGGGGGCCTGGGGGGCTCTGGGGGTCCCTGGGGGGCTTTGGGGGGCTCTGGGGTGGATTTGGGGGGGTTTTGAGGGGGTTTGGGGCATCCTGAGGGAAAAATGTTGGGGTTTTGTGGGGGGGGAGTTTCTGGGTCAAGAAATGGGGCTGGGGGCTTTTGGGTGGGGGGAGGGGGTCCCTGGGAGGGGGTTTTGGGGGTCCTGGGGGAGTTTGGGCTGTTTTGTGCTGTTTTTGTGCTATTTTGTGCCGTTTTTGGGGTATTTTGTGCCATTTTGTGCCATTTTGTGCCGTTTTTGTGCTATTTTGTGCTGGTTTTGTGCTATTTTGTGCTGTGTTTTGCTGTTTTCGGGGCTGTTTGGGGTATTTTGTGTCGTTTTTGTGCTGTTTTGTGCCGTTTTTGTGCTGTTTTGTGCCGTTTTTGTGCTATTTTGTGTCGTTTTTGGGGTATTTTGTGCCGTTTTTGTGCTATTTTGTGCCGTTTTTGTGCTATTTTGTGCCGTTTTTTGCGCAGGGAGCAGCAGCAGAGCCAGGAGGTGCTGCTGGAGCTGCGGCTGTGGCACCCCCACACCCTGCCGGGGGGGCTCCCGGGGGTGGCCCTGCACCCCAACTTCCGCCAGAACCTGCGCGTGGCCCTGCTGGGGGGGTGAGGGACACGGGGGGGAAACATGGGGGGGAAATGGGGGAAAATATGGGGGGAAAAATGGGGGGGAAATGGGGGAAAAAAGTGGGGAAAAATGGGGGGGAATATGGGAAAATATGGGGGGAAATATGGAAAAAAAGTGGGGGAAATGGGGGAAAATGGGGGGGAAATGGGGAGGAAATGTGGAAAAAAGTGGGGGAAATGTGGTGGGGAAATGGGGGAAAATGGGGGGGAATGTGGGGAAAAATGGGGGGGGAATATGGGGGGGAAATATGGGGGGAAATATGGAAAAAAGTGGGGAAAATGTGGGGGAAAATGGGGAGGAATGTGGGGGAATATGGGGGGAAATATGGGGGAGAAATATGGAAACAAAAGTGGGGGAAATGGGGGGAGACATATGGAAAAAAGTGGGGGAAATGTGGGGGGAAATGTGGGGGGGGAAATATGGGCAAATATGGGGGGAATGGGGGAGGAATATGGGGAAATATGGGGTAAAAATGAGGGGGAAAAATGGGGAAAAAGTGGGGGGAAATATGGGGGAAATGGGGAAAAACGGGGGAAATCGAAAATAAGTGGGAGGGAAGGGTGAGGAAAAATTGAGAGAAATTTGGGAGGAAAACGGGGAGGAAACGAGAGAAAACTTTATGGGTCTGGGGGGTTTTGGGGCCGTTTTGGGGTTTTTTGGGGTCCCGACCCCCTCAGAGGCTCCGATTTTGGGGCAGGGCCCGGCTGGGAGTTTGGGATCCATCCCTCAGAAAAAAACAAAATTCATGAGGGGATTTCGGCCCATTTTTTGGACTTTATGGGTCTGGGGGGTTTTGTGGGGTGGTTTTGGGGGTTTTTTGGGGTCCCGAGCCCCTCAGAAGCTCCGATTTTGGGGTCCCCACAGGGGCAAGGCCTGGTCGGACGACACGGCCCCGCTAGGCCCGGACAGACACGCCCGGGACGTGTCTGCTCTGGATAAATACGCTGAGGAGCGCTGGGAGGTGAGATTTTGGGGGTTTTGGGGGATTTTGGGGGGTTTTGGGGGGTTTTGGGGTGCTGAACCCCCTTTTTTTCAGGTGGTTTTGCATTTCATGGTGGGGTCGCCGAGCGCGGCCGTCAGCCAGGACCTGGCGCAGCTGCTGGTGCAGGCCGGGCTGATGAAGAGGTTTGGGGGGATTTGGGGAGATTTTTGGGGGATTTGGGGGGGTTTGGGAGGGCCTGGGGAGGTTTAGGGGGTGCTGGGGATAATTGAGGACAATTTGGGGTTTTTTTGGGGGGGTTTTGAGGGGGATTTTGAGGGGATTTTGGGACCCGGCACAGCTGCTGGTGCAGGCCGGGCTCGTGAACAGATTTTGGGGAGGATTTTGATGAAATTTGGGAGATTTGGGGGTCCTGGGGAGGTTTAGGGGGTTCGAGGGGGGTTGTAGGGATAATTTGGGAGGGTTTTGGGGAGGTTTTGGGGGTGTAAAGGGGGGGTTTGGGGGGGGATCCTGAGGGGATTTGGGGAGAATTCAGGGGGTCCTGGGGGGGATTTTGGGAGTCCTGGGGGAGGATTTTGGGGGTCCTGGGGGAGATTTTTGAGGGTCCTGGGGGGGATTTTGGGGGTCCTGGGGGAGGGTTTTGGGGGTCCTGGGGGGGATTTTGGGGGTCCAGGGGAAGGATTTTGGGGGTCCTGGGGGAGGATTTTGGGGGTCCTGGGGGGGATTTTGGGGGTCCAGGGGAAGGATTTTGGGGGTCCTGGGGGGGGGATTTTGGGGGTCCAGGGGGGGAATTTAGGGAAATCTGGGAGGGATTTGGGGTTCAGATTTTGGGGCCACCCCCAATTTGGGGGGGGGACAGGTTCCCCTGACCCCCCCTCCCCAAATTTGGGGGTCCCCAGCGAGGGGGGGGAGCCCCCCTGCATCACCTCGGCCGGGTTCCAGTTCCTGCTGCTGGACACCCCTGCCCAGCTCTGGTTCTTCATCCTGCAGTACCTGCGGGGGGCCGAGGTCAGAGCCGCCCCAAAACCCCAAAAAACCCTGGGATTCACCCCAAAAAAACCCCGGGGTGCACCCCAAAACACCCCCGGGTTCACCCCTAAACCCCAAAAAAACCCTGGGATTCACCCCAAAAAACCCCTGGGGTGCACCCCAAAAACCTTGGGATTTACCCCAAAATACCCCCGGATGCTCTCAGACCCAAAAACCCCAAGGTTCACCCCAAAAACCTCAGGGTTCACCCCAAAACTGACGTAATTCACCCCAAAAATCCCAGGATTCATCCTAAAACCCCAAAATTCACCCCCAAAACCCTGGGGTTCACCCCAAAGCCCCCAACAATCTGGGGAGAGGGGATCCCAAAATTTATGGGGGGTGTCCCAAAAATGCGGGTGAATTCCTTCAAACCTTGGGGGGGGGTTTCCCAAAAGTTGGGGTTTTTTTCCCCAAATTCAAGGATTTTCCCCAAAATCTGGGGGAAGTTCCCAATGTTTTTTTTGGGGGGGGTCCCCAAAAGAGGTGGGACCCCCCCAAACCCCCCCTGTGCCCCCCCAGGCCCGGGGGATGGACCTGGTGGAGATTCTGTCCTTCCTGTTCCAGCTGAGCTTCTCCACCCTGGGCAAGGTGGGACTGGGGGCACTGGGAGGGACTGGGAGGGACTGGGAGGGGATTGGGAGGGACTGAGAGGGGCTGGGAGGGAACTGGGAGGGACTGGGAGGGGACTGAGAGGGACTGAGAGGGACTGGGAGGGACTGGGAGGGACTGAGAGGGACTGGGCGGGATTGGGGGGCAGTGGGAGGGACTGGATGGAACTGGGAGGGAACTGGACAGTAACTGGGCTGGACTGGGAGCGTTCCAGGACTGTTCCCTGCAGAACTGGGGGGATGTTTTGGCGGTTACTGGTTTGTACTGGTCCATACTGGTCCATACTGGTCCGTACTGGTCCCGTCCCAGGATTACTCGGTGGAGGGGATGAGCGAGTCCCTGCTGACCTTCCTGCAGCACCTGCGCGAGTTCGGGCTGGTGTTCCAGAGAAAGGTGAGCTGGGGGAACTGGGAGGGACTGGGGGGGACTGGGAGCACTGGGAGGGACTGGGATGGAGCACTGAGGGAACTGGGAGGGACTGGGAGGGACTGGGAAGGACTGGGGGAACTGGGATGGAACACTGGGAGCACTGGGATGGAGCACTGGGGGAACTGGGAGGGACTGGGAGGGACTGGGAAGGACTGGGGGAACTGGGATGGAACACTGGGAGCACTGGGATGGAGCACTGGGGGAACTGGGAGGGACTGGGGGGGACTGGGATGGAGCACTGGGAGGGACTGGGAGGGACTGGGAGGGACTGGGAGGGACTGGGAGAACTGGAATGGAGCAGTAGGGCAACTGGGAGCACTGGGAGAACTGGGGGTGACAGGGCTGACCCTTGGGACACTGGGGACCCTGCCCCCAGCCCCTTGGGGACACCTGGGGACACCTGGGGACCCCAGCCCCGCGGGCCATCCCCCGGTGACGCCGCTGTCCCCGGTGTCCCCGGTGTCCCCAGCGGAAGTCGCGGCGGTTCTACCCGACCCGGCTGGCCATCGCGCTGGCCTCGGGGACAGCGGGGACAGCGCAGGGGACAGCGCAGGGGACAGCGCCCGACAGCCACGGCTTCGTCCTGGTGGAGACCAACTACCGCATCTACGCCTACACAGGTGACCCTGGGGACACCTGGGGACACACCTGGGGACAGCTGGGACAGCTGGGGACAAACCTGGGACAGCTGGGGACACACCTGGGACAGCTGGGGACACCTGGGGACAGCTGGGGACACCTGGGACAGCTGGGACACCTGGGGACACACCTGGGGACACACCTGGGGACATGCCTGGGGACAGCTGGGGACACCTGGGACAGCTGGGGACAGCTGGGGACACACCTGGGGACAGCTGGGGACACACCTGGGACAGCTGGGACAGCTGGGACACACCTGGGACAGCTGGGACACACCTGGGGACACACCTGGGGACACACCTGGGACAGCTGGGGACACACCTGGGGACAGCTGGGACATCCCCTGTCACCCTGTGTGATGCCCCTTGTCACCCCCATCACCCTTGGTCCCACATTGTCCCCATCACTGTCCCCTGTGTCCCCTCACTGTCCCCTCACTGTCCCCATTGCTGTCCCCCTCATTGTCCCCCTCACTGTCCCCGTGGCTGTCCCCACTGTCCCCTGTGTCCCCTCACTGTCCCCTTGCTGTCCCCACTGTCCCCTGTGTCCCCTCACTGTCCCCATCACTGTTCCCTGTGTGCCCTCACTGTCCCCGGTGTCCCCCTCACTGTCCCCTGGCTGTCCCCGGTGTCCCCAGACTCGGAGCTGCAGGTGGCCCTCATCGCTCTCTTCTCGGAGCTGCTCTATCGCTTCCCCAACCTGGTGGTGGCCCAGGTGACACGGGACAGCGTGCAGGCGGCCATCGCCAACGGCATCACCGCCGACCAGGTGCCACCGGGGACACGGGGACACTGACGGGGACACGTGGGCATGGGGACAGTGACAGGGACATGGGGGGCAGTGGGGACATTGGGGTCAGTGGGGACACCGGGGACACGGGGACAGTGACAGGGACATGGGGACAATGGGGGCAATGGGGACATTGGGGACAATGGGGACACTGGGGGCAGTGGGGACACAGGGGACAATGGGGGCAATGGGGACAATGGGGACACCGGGCTATGGGGACAATGGGGGTACTGGCAACACGGGGGGCAATGGGGACGTTGGGGACACTGGGGACAATGGGGACACGGGGCTGTGAGATGTGGGGACAGTGGGGACACAGGGGACACCAGGCTGTGGGACATTTGGGGACGTGGGGACGTTGGGGACGCTGCAGCCGCGGTGACACCGCTGTCCCCACAGATCATTCACTTCCTGCGCACTCGCGCCCACCCCGCCATGGCCAGGCAGGTGAGGGGCCCCGCTGTCCCCAGTGTCCCCCTGTCCCTGTCCCCAGTGTCCCTGTGTCCCCTGTCCCAGTGTCCCTGTGTCCCTGTCCCCCTGTCCCTGTCCCACTGTCCCACTGTCCCTGTCCCCAGTGTCCCCAGTGTCCCCAGTGTCCCCCTGTCCCTGTCCCAGTCCCCCTGTCCCTATCCCTGTCCCTGTCCCAGTGTCCCTGTCCCAGTGTCCCTGTGTCCCTGTCCCCCCTGTCCCCCTGTCCCTGTCCCCATTGTCCGTGTGTCCCCAGACGCCGGTGCTGCCCCCGACCATCACAGACCAGATCCGCCTCTGGGAGCTCGAGCGGGACCGGCTGCGCTTCTCCGACGGTGAGAGCACCTGGGGGACCCCAGAGTGTCCCCAAAGTGCCCCCAGGGTGTCCCCAAAGTGTCCCCAAAGTGTCACCTGGGGGTCCCCAGAGTGTCCCCAGGGTGTCACCTGGGGGTCCCCAAAGTGTCACCTGGGGGTCCCCAAAGTGTCCCCAAAGTGTCCCCAGAGTGTCACCTGGGGAGAGGTGACAACTCCAGGAGTGTCCCCAAGGGGAAAGTGACTCCACAATGGGGGAGGTGACCCCCAGGCCATGTCCCTAAGGGGGGAGGTGACACCCTGGGGGCGTCCCCACAGGATAAACACCAACTCTGGGGATGTCCCCAAGGGGCCAGGTGCCCCCGGTGCCGTGTCCCTGATGTCCCCTGCCCGTCCCCCCAGGTGTGCTGTACAACCAGTTCCTGTCGCAGGTGGATTTCGAGGTGCTGCGGGACCACGCCCGCGCCCTGGGCGTGCTGGTCTTCGAGAACCCCGCCCGGCGCCTGATGGTCGTCACCCCCGGCGGCCACCCCGACGTCAAACGCTTCTGGAAACGGCAGAAGCACAGCGCCTGAGCCCCAAAACCCCCCAAAAACGGAAATCCCCGAGGCTGGGAGCCCCAAAAAACCCAAAATTCCAGAGTCTGGGAGCCCAAAACCTCCAAATCCTGGAGTTTGGGAGCCCCAAAACCCCAAAAACCCCCAAAATTCTGGAGTTTGGGAGCCCCAAAACCCCAAAAAACCCCAAAATTCTGGAGTTTGGGAGCCCAAAACCCCAAATTTGGGATTCCCCAATGTCAGACGCTTCTGGAAACGGCAGAAGCACAGCGCCTGAGCCCCCCAGCCTCCCAAAAACGGAAATCCCCGAGTCTGGGAGCCCAAAAACCCCCAAATTCTGGAGTTTGGGATCCCAAAATCCCCAAATTGGGTTTCCCCACTGTCAAACGCTTCTGGAAGAGGCAGAAGCACAGCACCAAACCCCCCCAAAACCCCAACATCCCGGAGTCTGGGAGCCCCAAAAACCCCAAATCACCAAATTTGGGATCCCCCAAACCCCCGTACCCCCCAAATCCCGATTTTTGGGGTCCTGGCAGCCCAAAGCAGCTCCTGCAAAAATCTTCGAGATCTTTGGGGTTCCGGGTGCCCCAAATTTTGGGCTCTCAGTGCCTCGTTCCCAGGAAGAAACAACAACAAACAAAAAAAAGGATTTTTTGGGGGGGGAGAGATGTCAATTATTTTGTAAAAACGGTGTTTTTTGCAAAGGTTTTTTTGTAGTAAAACTGTTTTGAAAGGAAAAAACAACAAAAAAAACGAAGCTTTGAGAAGGCAGTGGGGGGAAATCCCCGAGGGAAAAAGGAGATTCCGGGAGGGACGGGTGGGATTTTGGGGGGATTTGATGGGAAAATGGGGATTTTGGGGAGGAAAATGAGGATTTTGGGGATTTCGGAGGGGGGGAGTTGGGAGCGGGGGCAATTTCTGAGGGGAAAAGTCCCGTTTTGGGGGAAAATATCCCCGTTTTTGGGGAAAACAGCCCCAGTTTTGGGGAAAATCGCGAGGAATTTTTAGGGAGGGAAAGGGATTGATGGATTTTTTTGGGGAAAAAACCCGAAAATAACGGAAATTGCGGACCTGGCTTTTTGAGGTGCGTTTCTGCACGCGCCGTTACGGTAAAACGCGAGCGCGCTCGCGGCATTACGGTAAGGCCGCCGGTGGGCGCGGCCTGGCGGGCCGCGCGCTCCGATTGGTCACTGCCCGCCGCGGGGGCGGGGGGTACTCGCGAGCCGCGCGCCGATTGGCCGAGGCCTCCCCGCGCTGGGCGCTGATTGGACGGCGGCTCCGCGAGGGGGAGGAGGAGAAGGAGGAAGGGGTAGAAGCGGCCATGGCGGCCACGGCGGGCCTGGAGCTTTGGGTGTCCGGGCAGCTCCAGGAGCTGCTGGGCCTCAGCGCCCGCCATGTCCCCGCCTTCCTGGTGGCGCTGGCGCGGCGCAGCCGCAGCCTGGAGGAGCTGCTGGAGCGGCTGCGCGAGACCGAGGCCCTGCGCGTGGAGGAGCCGCGCGTGCGCGAGTTCGCGCGCCAGCTGTGGGACAAGGTGGGCGGGGCCGCCTGAGGGAAGGAGGGGGGAAGGGGGCGTGGCTTTGGCTTGGGGAGTGGGCGGGGCTTTGTGTGAGGGGCGCGAGCTTATGTGGAGATGGAGGCGTGGCCTGCGGGGACTGGGCGGGGCTTCCCGATGCCACATTTGGTCCTGAGGGCGTGGCCAGTCAAAAAGGGGTGGGGCTTGACGGCAAGGCGTCCTCAGGAAGGGGCGGGGCATACCCGACTTTAAATATTATGTCACCACAAGTGGGCGTGGCTCCTGCACCCAGCAGCCAATCAAGCCGGGCTTTGGCTTCCAATGGGTGTGGCCATATTGGGTGTGGTCACGTGGGTGTGGCCATATTGGGTGTGGTCAGGTGGGTGTGACCACATTGGGTGTGGCCATGGGTGTGGCCATATTGGGTGTGGCCAGATGGGTGCGACCACATTGGGTGTGGCCATATTGGGTGTGGCCATGTAGGGTGTGGCCAGGTGGGTGTGGCCATTCGGGGTGTGGCCAGATGGGTGTGACCACGTTGGGTGTGGCCATGTAGGGTGTGGCTGTGTAGGGTGTGGCCAGGTGGGTGTGGCCATGTTGGGTGTGGCCAGGTGTGTGTGGCCATTCGGGGTGTGGCCAGGTGGGCGTGCCCTGACCCCGGCCCCACCCCCAGGTGCCGCGGGAAGCCCCCCGGGAGCCCCCCGGGCGCGCGGCCGAGCGGGCGGCGCTGGAGCTGCAGCGGCAGAACCGCGGCTACCGATTGGTGGAGAGCGACGAGGAGGGGCCGGGCCCCGCCCAGGACCACGCCCAGGAGCGGCCACGCCCCCGCCGGCGCCACCTGCGGCGCCGCCAGCGCTCCGAGTCCCCCCCCGAGGCCGCGGCGTCGCCGTCGCCCCCGCCGTGAGTCACGGAAGGGAAAAATTCAGATTTGGGGGAAAAAATTTGAGATTTGGAAGGAAAACTTGGGATTTTTGGGGCAAAAATTGGGATTTTAGAAGAAAAATTTCAGGAATTTGGGGGAAAATCGAGGATTTTGGGGGAAATTGGGGATTTTACAAAGAAAATTTTTGGGGAAAATCCTAATTTTCGAGGAAAATTTGGGGAACTTAGGGAAAATTGGGGATTCTGGGGCAAAACCTGGGGTCCCTGGGGGTTTGTTTTGTGTTCCTGGGTGGGTTTGGTGCTCCAGGTGGGGTTTTTGGGGGTCCCAGGTGAGTTTTTGGGGGTCCTGGGTGAGTTTTTGGGGCTCCCAGGTGGGTTTTTGGGCTCCCAGGGGGTTTTTGGGGGTCCCAGGTGGGTTCTTGGGGCTCCCTTGGGGGTTTTTGGTGGTCCCAGGTGGGTTTTTGGGGCTCCCAGGTGAGTTTTTGGGCTCCCCGGGGGGTTTTTGGGCTGCCCCGAGCCGTTGGTGCCCCTCCCCAAGGGCTGCCGAGCCCCCCGAGGAGCCGGAGGAGGAGTGGGAGGCGTCGGAGCGGGAGCGGCTGCGGGACCTGCGGGAGCGCGATGCCTTCGCCGAGCGGCTGCGGCGCCGCGACCGCCAGCGCGGCCCCCGCGGGGACAGCCAGGTGGGGCCGGCACCTGGGGGCACACCTGGGGGCTGGCAGGGGGCTGGGGGGGGGATTGAGGGGTCCCTGGGGGGCTGGGGAGGGGTTTGAGGGGGGATTGAGGGGTCCCAGAGGGGCTGGGAGGGGTCTGGGAGGGGTCTGGGAGGGGTCTGGGAGGGGTTTGAGGGGTCCCAGGAGGAGTCTGGGGGGGGGTTTGAGGGGTCCCAGAGGGGCTGGGAGGGGATTGAGGGGGATTGAGGGGTTCCAGGAGGGGCTGGGAGGGGTCTGGGGGAGGTTTGGGGGGTCCCTGAGGGGCTGGAAGGGGTTTGGGAGGGGATTGAGGGGTCCCTGGGGGGCTAGGAGGGGTTTGAGGCGGATTGAGGGGGATTTGAGGGGTCCCAGAGGGGCTGGGAGGGGTCTGGGGGGGGTTTGATGGGTCCCTGGGGGTCTGGGAGGGGATTGAGGGGTCCCAGGAGGGGCTGGGAGGGGTCTGGGGAGGGGATTGAGGGGTCCCAGGAGGGGCTGGGAGGGGTCTGGGGAGGGGATTGAGGGGTCCCAGGAGGGGCTGGGAGGGGTTTGAGGGGTCCTGGGGGGATTTGAGGGGTTCTGAGTGGGATGTGGGGGTGTCCCCCCCGCTTTCTCATCTTCTTTTCCCCCTCCAGGACTACGAAGAAGCGCAGAAGCGCCTGAAGGTCGCTGAGGAAGACCAAAAAGCCATGGTGAGAGCTGCCACAACTCCCTTTATTCCTCTTTTCCTCCATTCTCCCCTTTCTCTCCTGATTTTGTCTCATTCTTTCCCTCTTTCTCACCATTCCCTCCCACTCTATCCCCATTTTTTTCCTATTCTCTCCCCGTTTTTTCTCATTTTCCCCCATTTTCCCCATTTTTTTCCATCCTCTCCCCATTTTCCCCCATCCTCTCCCCATTTTTTCTGATTTTCCCCCCATTTTTCCCCCGTTTTTCCCATTCTCTCCCCATTCTCTCCCCATTTTTCTCATTCTCTCCCCATTTTTCCCCATTTTCTCCCCGTTTTTTCTCATTTTTCCCCATTTTTCCCCATTCTCTCCCCGTTTTTTCTCATTTTTCCCCATTTTTCCCCATTCTCTCCCCGTTTTTTCTCATTTTCCCCATTTTTCCCCATTTTCTCCCCGTTTTTTCTCATTTTCCCCATTTTTCCCCATTTTCTCCCCGTTTTTTCTCATTTTTCCCCATTCTCTCCCCATTTTTCCCCCATTCTCCCCCCATTTTTCCCCATTTTCTCCCCGTTTTTTCTCATTTTTCCCCATTTTTCCCCATTCTCTCCCCGTTTTTTCTCATTTTCCCCATTTTTCCCCATTTTCTCCCCGTTTTTTCTCATTTTTCCCCATTCTCTCCCCATTTTTCCCCCATTCTCCCCCCATTTTTCCCCATTTTCTCCCCGTTTTTTCTCATTTTTCCCCATTTTTCCCCATTTTCTCCCCGTTTTTTCTCATTTTCCCCATTTTTCCCCATTCTCTCCCCGTTTTTTCTCATTTTTCCCCATTTTTCCCCATTTTCTCCCCGTTTTTTCTCATTTTCCCCATTTTTCCCCATTCTCTCCCCGTTTTTTCTCATTTTCCCCATTTTTCCCCATTCTCTCCCCGTTTTTTCTCATTTTCCCTATTCTCTCCCCATTTTCTCCCCGTTTTTTCTCATTTTTCCCCATTTTTCCCCATTTTCTCCCCGTTTTTTCTCATTTTTCCCCATTTTTCCCCACTTTCTCCCTGTTTTTTCTCATTTTTCCCCATTTTTCCCCATTTTCTCCCCGTTTTTTCTCATTTTTTCCCATTTTCCCCCATTCTCTCCCCATTTTCCCCCATTTTCCCCCATTTTCTCCCCGTTTTTTCTCATTTTCCCCCATTTTCCCCCATCCCCGCAGATCCCCGAGCTGCGCAAGCGCTCCCGCCGCGAGTACCTGGCCAAGCGGGAGCGGGAGAAGCTGGAGGAGCTGGAGCTGGAGATCCAGGACGAGGAGCAGCTCTTTGGGGAGGAGGCGCTGAGCGCGGCCGAGCTGCGGCAGCTGCGGCACAAGCGGCGCCTGCGGGACCTGGCCCGGGAGTACAAACGGGCTGGGGAGCGCGAGCAGCAGGAGAGGAGCGGCCGCTACCGCATCCCCGAGGAGACACGGGGCAAGGTCTGGGGGAAATCCATCCTGGGAGGGACAAATCTGGGGTTAATTCATCTAAAAATCCATCCTGGGGGGACAAACGGGCTGGGGAGCGCGAGCAGCAGGAGAGGAGCGGCCGCTACCGCATCCCCGAGGAGACACGGGGCAAGGTGACAGCCTGGGGGGGACAAATCTGGGGTTATTCACCCAAAAATCCATCCTGGGGGGGTCTGGGAGTCATGAATCTGGGGGTTATTTACCCAAAAATCCATCCTGGGAGCTCTAGGAGGGACAGATATGGGGTTTATTCTCTGAAAATCCTGCCCTGGGGGTGGGAAATCCATTCCGGGAGATCCAGGAGTCACAAAACTGGGGTTTATTCGCTCAAAATCCCTCCTGGAGCTCCGGGAGTCTCAAATCCTGACTTTATTAATTCAAAATCCATTCTAGGAGCTCTGGGAGGGACAGATCTGGGGTTTATTTACCTGAAATCTGGCTTGGGAGCTTCAGGAGTCACAAATCCTGACTTTATTCATTCAAAATCCCTCCTGGGGGGGACAAATGTGGGGTTTATTGACTGAAAATCCATCCTGGGAGATCCAGGGTTCTGTTAGAGTCACAAAACTGGGGTTTATTCACCCAGAAATCCATCCTGGGAGCTTTGGGAGTCACAAATTCTGATTTCATTAATTCAAAATCCATCCTGGGAGCTCCAGGAGGGATAAATCTTGACTTTATTCATTCAAAATCCCTCTGGGAGGGACAGATCTGGGGTTTATTCACCCAAAAATCCATTTCTGGGAGCTGCGGGAGTCCCAAACCCTGACTTTATTCATTCAAAATCCATTCTGGAAGCTCTGGGAGGGACAGATCTGGGGTTTATTCACCCAAAAATCCATTCTGGGAGCTCCAGGAGTCCCAAACCCTGCCTTTTCTTTGCACCAAACCGATCCAGGGGATCCCTGAGCGGGAGGAGGCCCCCGAGGAGGCGCTGGCCCCGCGGGACGAGCAGCGGCGCTGGGAGGAGCAGCTGCTGGGGGCGGCCTCGCTGCGCTTCGGGGCCCGCGACGCCGCCCGGCCCGGCCCGGAGTACCCGCTGCTGCTGGAGGAGGAGGAGATGGTGCAGTTCGTCAGTGCTGCTCAGTTAGAGGGGACTGACCCCCAAAAGGTGGGGCTTGGGGTCATGGGAAGGGGTTTGGGGGGGATTTGGGGTCAGGGGAAGGGGTTTGGGGGGGATTTGGGGTGCTGGAGGAGGAGGAGATGGTGCAGTTCGTCAGTGCTGCCCAGTTAGAGGGGACTGACCCCCAAAAGGTGGGGTTTGGGGTGGTTCAGGGGGGTTTGGGGGGGATTTGGGGTGATTCAGGGTGGGTTTGGGGGGGATTTGGGGTGCTGGAGGAGGAGGAGATGGTGCAGTTCGTCAGTGCTGCCCAGCTGGAGGGCACTGACCCCCAAAAGGTGGGGTCTGGGGTCTGGGGAAAGGGTTTGGGGGGGATTTGGGGTGGTTCAGGGGGGATTTGGGGTCAGGGGAAGGGGTTTGTGGGGGATTTGGGGTGGTTCAGGGTGGGTTTGGGGGGGATTTGGGGTCATGGGAAGGGGTTTGGGGTGGTTCAGGGGGGGTTTGGAGGGGATTTGGGGTCATGGGAAGGGGTTTGGGGTGGTTCAGGGGGGGTTTGGGGGGGATTTGGGGTGCTGGAGGAGGAGGAGATGGTGCAGTTCGTCAGTGCTGCTCAGCTGGAGGGCACTGACTCCCAAAAGGTGGGGCCTGGGGTGTTTCAGGGGGGTTTGGGGGGGATTTGGGGTGGTTCAGGGGGGGTTTGGGCAAACGCAGGAGGTCCCTGGCAGCACTGGGGTGACACCGGGGTGGCTTTGGTGGCACTGAGGTGACCCCGGCGTCCCCACTGTCCTCAGGATGTCCCCGAGGTGGAGCAGCGCTGGCACTGGGGGCACTGGGTGGTTACTGGTGGCACTGGGGTGGGTTCGGTGACCCTGAGGGTGACCCTGAGGGTGTCACTGAGGTGTCCCCGCTGTCCCCAGGACGTCCCCGAGCCTGTCCCCGAGGCGGAGCGACGCCGGCACTGGGGGCTCTGGGTGGTTACTGGTGGCACTGGGGTGGGTTTGGTGGCACTGAGGGTGACACTGGGATGGCTTTGGTGACCCCGCTGTCCCTGCTGTCCCCAGGACATCCCCAAGGCGGAGCAGCACTGGCAGTGGGGGCACTGGGTGGTTACTGGTGGCACTGGGGTGGGTTTGGTGGCACTGAGGGTGTCACTGAGGTGACCCCGCTGTCCCCGCTGTCCCCAGGATGTCCCCGAGGCCGAGCAGTGCCGGCACTGGTGACACTGGGATGGGTTTGGTGGCACTGAGGGTGGCACTGAGGTGACCCTGAGGGTGTCACTGAGGTGTCCCCGCTGTCCCCAGGACGTCCCCGAGGCCGTCCCCGAGGCGGAGCGGCGCCGGCAGTGGGGAGGTTGGGTGGTTACTGGTGGCACTGGGGTGGGTTCGGTGGCACTGAGGGTGGCACTGAGGGTGGCACTGAGGGTGGCACTGAGGTGACCCTGAGGGTGGCACTGGGGTGGGTTCAGTGACCCTGAGGGTGGCACTGAGGTGTCCCCGCTGTCCCCAGGACGTCCCCGAGGCCGTCCCCGAGGCGGAGCGGCGCCGGCAGTCGCTGCAGGAGAGCCGCCGGGCGCTGCCCATCTTCCCCTTCCGCCAGGAGCTGGTGGCGGCCGTGGCCCAGCACCAGATCCTGGTGATTGAGGGGGAGACGGGCTCGGGGAAAACCACCCAGATCCCCCAGTACCTGCACGAGGAGGTGACTGGGGGGGACTGGGAGGGGACTGGGAGGGGCTGGGAGGGGAATGGGAGGGACTGGGAGGGGCTGTGAGGGGAATGGGGGGGACTGGGAGGAGCTGGGACAAACTGGGAGGGGAATGGGGGGGACTGGGAGGGGCTGGGAGGGGCTGGGAGGGAACTGGGAGAGGCTGGGAGGGACTGGGAGGGGAATGGGAAGGAACTGGGACAAACTGGGAGGGGCTGGGAGGGGATCTGGGGGGACAGTGGGTGGACTGGGGAGGGTTTGAGTGGATTTGGGGTCTCTCAGTTCCTGCCCTTTGGGGTCAGGGGTACTCTGGGGGGGGTCCCTGGGGGCTCCGTCCCCCCCTGACCTCTGACCCCTGACCCCCCTGACCCCCCCTGTCCCCCCTCTCCCCCCTGACCCCGCTGTCCCCTCTGTCCCCTCTGTCCCCAGGGCTACACGCGGGGCGGGCTGAAGATCGGGGTGACGCAGCCGCGGCGCGTGGCCGCCATGAGCGTGGCCGCCAGGGTGGCCGTGGAGATGGGGACAAAGCTGGGCAACGAGGTGACCCTGGGGACACTGGGGGGGACACTGGGGGGGACACCGGGGACATCCCCAGCTCCAAGCACAGCGCCCCCACCTTGGGGACACATCCCGGGCACTTTGGGGACACCCTGGGAGGGACAGCTGGGGGGGGCAGGGCTGAGTGTCCCCGGGGAGGTGACAGTGGTGTCCCCAGGGAGGTTTGAGTGTCCCCAAGGGGGTCTGAGTGTCCCCAGGAGGTGACAGCAGTGTCCCTGGGAGGTGATAGTGTCCCCATAGAGGTGACAGTGTCCCTGGGAGGTGCCAGCAGTGTCCCTGGGAGGTGACAGTGTCCTCTTAGAGGTGACAGTGTCCCCAGGGAGGTGACAGTGTCCCCAGGGAGGTTTGAGTGTCCCCGGGAGGTGCCAGCGGTGTCCCTGGGAGGTGACAGCGGTGTCCCCAGGGAGGTTTGAGTGTCCCCAGGGAGGTTTGAGTGTCCCCAGGGGGGTTGTGAGTGTCCCTGGGAGGTGCCAGCAGTGTCCCTGGGAGGTGCTAGCGGTGTCCCTGGGAGGTGACAGTGTCCCCAGGGAGGTGACAATGGTGTCCCCAGGGAGGTTTGAGTGTCCCCAGGGAGGTCTGAGTGTCCCTGGGAGGTGCCAGCGGTGTCCCCAGGGAGGTTTGAGTGTCCCCAGGAGGTGCCAGCAGTGTCCCTGTCCCCAAGGTGGGGTACAGCATCCGCTTTGAGGACTGCACGTCGGAGCGCACGGTGCTCAAGTACATGACGGACGGGATGCTGCTGAGGGAGTTCCTGACAGAGCCCGACCTGGCCTCCTACAGGTGACACCGGGGACACCGGGGACAGCGGGGGACAACGGGGACACACAGAATAGGGACAGCCAGGTGACACCGGGGACAGTGGGGACAGCGGGGACAGGGAGAACAGGGACAGTCAGGGGACCCTGTGTGCGTCCCGCTGTCCATCCCAGTGTCCATCCCCATGTCCATCCCCATGTCCATCCCGATGTTCCCATGTCCATCTTGGTGTCCCCATGTCCATCCCGGTGTCCCTGTGTCCATCTCTCTGTCCCTGTCCCCAGTGTGATCATGATAGACGAGGCCCACGAGCGCACCCTGCACACGGACGGGCTGTGTCCATCCCTGTGTCCATCCCGGTGTCCATCCCTGTGTCCCCATGTCCATCCCGATGTCCCCGTGTCCATCCCTGTGTCCATCCCTGTGTCCCCATGTCCATCCTGGTGTCCCTGTCCCCAGTGTGATCATGATAGACGAGGCCCACGAGCGCACCCTGCACACGGACGGGCTGTGTCCATCCCTGTGTCCATCCCAGTGTCCATCCCCATGTCCATCCTGGTGTCCCTGTCCCCAGTGTGATCATGATAGACGAGGCCCACGAGCGCACCCTGCACACGGACGGGCTGTGTCCATCCCTGTGTCCATCCCAGTGTCCATCCCTGTGTCCATCCTGGTGTCCCTGTGTCCATCCCCGTGTCCCCATGTCCATCCTGGTGTCCCCGTGTCCATCCCCATGTCCATCCCTGTGTCCATCCCTGTGTCCCCATGTCCATCCTGGTGTCCCTGTGTCCATCCCCATGTCCATCCCTGTGTCCATCCCTGTGTCCCCAGTGTGATCATGATAGACGAGGCCCACGAGCGCACCCTGCACACGGACGTGCTGTGTCCATCCCCGTGTCCATCCCCGTGTCCATCCCAGTGTCCATCCCCGTGTCCATCCTGGTGTCCCCATGTCCATCCCAGTGCCCCATGTCCATCCCCATGTCCATCCCTGTGTCCCCATGTCCATCCCCGTGTCCATCTCTGTCCCCAGTGTGATCATGATAGACGAGGCCCACGAGCGCACCCTGCACACGGACGTGCTGTGTCCATCGCCGTGTCCATCCCCATGTCCATCCCGATGTCCCCATGTCCATCCCCATGTCCATCCCTGTGTCCCCATGTCCATCCCCGTGTCCCCATGTCCATCCCTGTGTCCCTGTCCCCAGTGTGATCATGATAGACGAGGCCCACGAGCGCACCCTGCACACGGACGTGCTCTTCGGGCTGATCAAGGACATCGCGCGCTTCCGGCCGCAGCTGAAGGTGCTGGTGGCCTCGGCCACGCTGGACACCGAGCGCTTCTCGGCCTTCTTCGACCACGCGCCCGTCTTCCGCATCCCCGGGCGCCGCTTCCCCGTCGACATCTACTACACCAAGGTGACACCGGGGACACGGGGGCAATGGGGACAGAGGGGACATGGGGACAGTGGAGGCAATGGGGACATTGGGGACAGTGGGGACATGGGGACAATGGGGGCAATGGGGATAGAGGGGACAATGGGGACAGAGGGGACATCAGGGACATTGGGGACAGCAGGACACTGGGGACACTGGGGACACTGGGGTTTGGGGTACCCGGGGCCGTGTGGGGTGTTGGGAGCATTTGGGGACATGAGGGGACGGGGGATGGCTGGGGACCTTTGGGGACAGCTGGTGCTGATGTCCCTGGTGTCTCCTTGTGTCCCCTGTGTCCCTGGTGTCCCCTGTGTCCCCCGTGTCCCCTGTGTCCCTGTGTCCCCCCGTGTCCCCCGTGTCCCCTGTATCCCCCATGTCCGTGTCCCCCCGTGTCCCCGTGTCCCCCATGTCCCTGGTGTCCCCCGTGTCCCCCGTGTCCCCGTGTCCCCTGTGTCCCCCGTGTCCCTGGTGTCCCCCGTGTCCCCTGTGTCCCCCATGTCCGTGTCCCCCCGTGTCCCTGTGTCCCCCATGTCCCTGGTGTCCCCCGTGTCCCCCGTGTCCCCTGTGTCCCTGGTGTCCCCCGTGTCCCTGTGTCCCTGGTGTCCCCCGTGTCCCCCGTGTCCCCTGTGTCCCCTGCTGTCCCCGTGTCCCCGCAGGCGCCCGAGGCCGATTACCTGGAGGCCTGCGTGGTGTCGGTGCTGCAGATCCACGTCACCCAACCCCCCGGGGACATCCTGGTCTTCCTCACTGGCCAGGTCAGTGTCCCCCCGCTGTCCCCTGAGCGTCACCCCTGTCCCCTGCTGTCCCCTGATGTCCCCACGGTCCCCGGGGCAGGAGGAGATCGAGGCCTGCGTGGAGCTGCTGCAGGAGCGCTGCCGCCGCCTGGGCTCGCGCCTGCCCGAGCTGCTGGTGCTGCCCATCTACGCCAACCTGCCCTCCGAGCTGCAGGCCCGCATCTTCCAGCCCACGCCCCCCGGCGCCAGGAAGGTGCGCCGGCCCTTTAAGGGAGGGGGCGGGGCCTTGGCAGGGGTGTGGTTTGGCAGGGAAGGGGTGGGGTTTAAGGGAAAGGGGGTGGGGTTTCATTTCGGGAGCTAGGAAGGTGTGCTGGCCCTTTAAGAGGGGCGGAACCTGAGAGGGAGGGGGTGTGGCTCCATGGAGAGGGGGTGGGCCTTATAAATGAGCAATGGTTAAGGGGTGGGGCTTAATTGGGTGAGGCCTAAAGGGGTGGGGCCTTAATGGGTGTGGCTCCTGAGGATGTAGGCAGAAGGGGTGTGGTTTAATTGGGTGTGGTCTGAAGGGGTGTGGTCTGAAGGGGTGTGGTCTGAAGGGGTGTGGTTTTATTGGGCACAGCCTGCAGGGGTCCAAGCGGGCGGGGCTTAACAGCACGTGCTTTAAACGGGGCGTGGCTTAGCCGGGAGGGGCGGGGCCGGCTTGGGCGTGTCCCCGGGGGCGTGTCCCAGGCTCACCTGCCCGCGCAGGTGGTGGTGGCCACCAACATCGCCGAGACGTCGGTGACGATCGACGGCATCGTCTACGTGCTGGACCCCGGCTTCTGCAAGCAGAAGAGCTACAGCGCCCGCACCGGCATGGAGTCCCTGGTGGTGACACCCTGCTCACGGGTACGTCACCTGTGTCACCTGTGTGTCACCTCTGTCACCTGTGTGTCACCTGTGATCCCCTCATTGTCACTGCTGTAACCCCAGCACCGGCATGGAGTCGCTGGTGGTGACACCCTGCTCGCGGGTACGTCACCTGTGTCACCTGTGTGTCACCTGTGTCACCTGTGTCACCTGTGTCACCTGTGTGTCACCTGTGATCCCCTCATTGTCACTGCTGTAACCCCTGCACCGGCATGGAGTCGCTGGTGGTGACACCCTGCTCACGGGTACGGCACCTGTGTCACCTGTGTGTCACCTGTGTGTCACCTGTGTCACCTGTGTCACTTGTGTCACCTATTGCCACCTCATTGTTACACCCCTGGATCTCCCTGAACCGCCCTGTCCTGATGTCTGCCCAGTGCTGTCTGCAGGTGCCCTGTGCCAGGTGCTGGGTGATGCTGGGTGCCAGGTGCCCTGTGCCAGGTGCCAGGTGACCCCCAGGTGCCGGTGCCAGGTGTCCCCGTGTCCCCTGTCCCCAGGCCTCAGCCAATCAGCGGGCGGGCCGCGCGGGCCGCGTGGCGCCCGGGAAGTGTTTCCGGCTCTACACGGCCTGGGCCTTCCAGCACGAGCTGGAGGAGAGCCCCGTGCCCGAGATCCAGAGAGCCGACCTGGGATCCCTGGTGCTGCTGCTCAAGAGCCTGGGTGAGCACTGGGGGGGACTGGATTATACTGGGTGAGCACTGGGGGGGGACTAGGATGGGACTGGGGGGCACTGGGGGGGATTGGGGAACACTGGGATGGTATTTCGGGGCACTGGGGGGGACTGGGAGTGGACTGGGAGGGGACTGGGAGGGACTGGGGGGCACTGGGGGGGACTGGGAAGGACTGGGGTGACTGGGAGGGTCCTGAGGGCCGTTTCAGGGACCCCGGGCTGTCCCCAGGGATCAACGACCTGATCCACTTTGATTTCCTGGACCCGCCCCCCCACGAGACGCTGGTGCTGGCGCTGGAGCAGCTCTACGCCCTGGGGGCCCTGAACCACCTGGGGGAGCTGACCACGGTACGGGGGCACTGGGGGGTACTGGGGGGCACTGGGGGGCACTGGGGGCACTGGGAGCACTGGGGGCACTGAGGGCACTGGGGAGCTGACCACGGCACTGGGGGCACTGGGGGGCACTGGGGGGCACTGGGGGTACTGGGGGGCACTGGGGGCACTGGGGGGCACTGGGGGGCACTGGGGGGCACTGGGGGTACTGGGAGCACTGGGGGCACTGGGAGCACTGGGAGCACTGGGGAGCACTGGGGGGCACTGGGGGGGGCACTGGGGGGCACTGGAGGGCACTGGGGGGACACTGGGGGGCACTGGGGTGTCCCCGGTGCTCACCGCTGTCCCTGTCCCTGTCCCTGTCCCAGCTGGGCCGGCGCATGGCGGAGCTGCCGGTGGAGCCGATGTTGGCCAAGATGATCCTGGCCAGCGAGCAGTGAGTGACAGCGGCGTCCCCGGGGTGTCCCCGGGGTGTCCCCAGGGTCCCACGTCCCCTCAATGTCCCCCCAATGTCCGTGGGTATGGCTGCACGGAGGAGGTGCTGACGGTGGCCGCCATGTCCCCAATGTCCCCATGTCCCCAGTGATGTCCCCTCAGTGTCCCCAATGTCCCCTCAGTGTCCCCATGTTCCCAATGTCCTCTCAGTGTCCCCAATGTCCCCTCAGTGTCCCCAATGTCCCCAATGTCACCTCAGTGTCCCCAATGTCCCCAATGTCCCTTCAGTGTCCCCAATGTCCCCTCAGTGTCCCCAATGTCCCCTCAGTGTCCCCGTGTCCCCAGGTACGGGTGCACGGAGGAGGTGCTGACGGTGGCCGCCATGTCCCCAATGTCCCCAGTGATGTCCCCTCACTGTCCCCAGTGTCCCCAATGTCCCCAATGTCCCCAATGTCCCCAGGTACGGGTGCACGGAGGAGGTGCTGACGGTGGCCGCCATGTCCCCAATGTCCCCAATGTCCCCTCAGTGTCCCCAATGTCCCCAATGATGTCCCCAATGTCCCCAGGTACGGCTGCACGGAGGAGGTGCTGACGGTGGCCGCCATGCTGTCGGTGAACAACGCCGTCTTTTACCGGCCCAAGGACAAGGTGCTGCACGCCGACAGCGCCCGGGCGGCCTTCGGCGTCCCCGGCGGGGATCACCTGGTGCTGCTCAACGTCTACAACCAGGTACGGGGACAGCGGGGACACAGGGACAGCGGGGACACGGGGGACAGAGGGGACAGCGGGGACATCGGGGACACGGGGACAGCGGGGACACGGGGGACAGCGGGGACACGGGGGACAGTGGGGACAGTGAGGATACTGGGGACACGGGGGACAGCGGGGACAGTGGGGACACGGGGACAGTGAGGATACTGGGATAAGAGGGACACTGGGGATACTGGGAACACTGGGGGCACTGGGGATATTGGGGACAGTGGGGACATAGAGGACACTGGGGACATTGGGATAGAAGGAGTGTGGGGATACTGGGGGTATCGGGACACTGGGGACATTGGGATGGGGGTGTGTGGGGGCTTTGGGGACACTTGTGGGGCTTTGGGGCCAGGCCAGCGTCCAGCAGCAGCAGCAGCTCTGACCGTGTGTCCCTTTGTGTTGTTTTATTTTCTCGCTGTCTTTGTCCCTCCCCATCCCCATCCCTTTGCCCGCGGTGTCCCCAACGCCGTCCCCGTGTGTCCCCGGTGTCCCCGTGGTGTCCCTGGTGTCCCCTGGTGTCCCCATGTGTCCCCTGGTGTCCCTGGTGTCCCGGCAGTGGGTGGCCAGCGGGCACTCCCTGCAGTGGTGCTACGAGCACTTTGTGCAGGCGCGCTCGCTGCGCCGCGCCCGCGACGTGCGGGACCAGCTGCAGGGGCTGATGGAGCGCGTGGAGATCGCGCCGTCCTCCTGCGGGGGCAACCTCGACCTGGTGCGCAAGGTCAGCCCTGGAATGGGCCCCAAAACACCCAAAGACACCCCAAAAACAGCCCCAAAATATCCCCAAAACACCCCTGGGAACCTCAGCCCCGTCCTCCTGCGGGGGCAACCTCGACCTGGTGCGCAAGGTCAGCCCCGAAACGGGCCCCAAAACACCCCAAAAACACCCAAAAACCACCCCAAAACCAGCCAAAAAACACCCCAAAACCAGCCCCAAAAACAGCCCCAAAACACCCCAAAAACCACCCCAAAACCACCCAAAAACCACCCAAAAACCACCCCAAAAACACCCAAAAACCACCCCAAAAACAGCCCCAAAATATCCCCAAAACACCCCTGGCAACCTCAACCTGGTGCGCAAGGTGAGCCCCAAAACGCGCCCCAAAACACCCTTGGGACCCATCCCAGTCCCTCCCAGTGCCCCCCAGTCCCTCCCAGTCACCCTGTCCCCGTCCCTGTCCCCTCTCCAGGCCATCACCGCCGGGTTCTTTTACCACACGGCGCGGCTGGCGCGGGGCGGGTACCGCACGGTGAAGCACCAGCAGCCGGTGTTCATCCACCCCAACAGCGCCCTGTTCGCCCTGCAGCCCCGCTGGGTGCTCTACCACGAGCTGGTCTGCACCTCCAAGGAGTTCATGAGACAGGTGGGGACACCTGGGGCACCTGGGGACACCTGGGGCAGCTGGGGGACACCTGGGACACCTGGGGGACACCTGGGGCACACCTGGGGACACCTCAGGGACGTGGGGGACACAGCAGGCACACGCTGGGTGCTCTACCACGAGCTGGTCTGCACCTCCAAGGAGTTCATGAGACAGGTGAGGGCACCTGGGGCACCTGGGGGCACCTGGGGGACACCCTGGGACACACCTGGGACACCTGGGGCACCTGGGGGACACCCTGGGACACACCTGGGACACACCTGGGGACACCTGGGGGGCACCCTGGGGGGCACCTGGGACACCCTGGGGTCATGGGGACACAGGGCAGGGACATGGTGGCACAGCAGGGACACGCTGGGTGACCTCCAAGGTGACTACACGGGGACAACAGTGCCAGGGACTCAGTGGCCCCACCTGGGGACCGAGGTGGCCACAGCCCCGAGGTGATAAAGTGGTGACCCCCACCCAAATGTCCCATTGTACCTGTCCCCACCTGTCCCTGGGGATGTCCCCAGGTGTGTCCCCCAGGTGTCAGCGCTGTCCCTGGGCATGTCCCTACATGTCCCTGGCTGTCCCCAGGTGCTGCCCCCAGGTGTCACCTCTGTCCCTATGTGTCCCCAGGTGTGTCCCCCAGGTGTCAGCGCTGTCCCTATGTGTCCCCAGGTGTGTCCCCCAGGTGTCACTGCTGTCCCCTTGTCCCCAGGTGATCGAGATCGACAGCTCCTGGCTGCTGGAGGTGGCCCCTCACTATTACCAGGCCAAGGAGCTGGAGGACGGCAGCGGCCGCAAGATGCCCAAGAAAGCCGGGAAAGCGCGGGAGGAGCTGGGCTGAGCCCGCCCTGGGCACACCTGGGCACACCTGGGCACACCTGGCACACCTGGGCACACCTGGCACACCTGGGGACACCTGGGGACAGCCCCAATACAGCCCCGCTGTCACCGCTGGTTTTTTATTCTGTACATTAAATTAAAGGACAGGGAGGGGACATGGAATGGAGGGGGAGGGGACAAAGGGGACACTCCGAGACAGGTGAGGGGCGCTCAGGTGTCCCCCCCCAGGTGGCTTCAGGGCCGGCTCAGGGCCCCGGCCAGCACGGCGGCCACCAGCAGCTTCTTGGGCTCGGGGACGGCCGTGGGGGCTGGCATCATCTGGGGAGGGGGGAGACGGGGTCAGGGGACACCGGGGACGTCCCCAAGGTGTCCCCAAGGTGTCCCCAGGTGCGCCCGCACTCACCTTGTCCACGCGGTGGCAGCGGATCAGCCCCTGCGAGTTGAGGAAGAAGGTGGAGAGGGCGTCGTAGGACCTGGGGAGGGGACACAGGGGACACTTGGGGACGTGGGGGAGGGGCCGGCACGGAGCCGCCGCCCCGGGCGGTTTTGGGGGCGGGGCGGGCGGGGCTGAGGCGCGTCCCTCACCTGAGCAAGGTGCGCTTGTCGCGGCGGTACCAGCGCAGCAGCAGCAGGTGCAGGGGCAGGCCGGTCAGGCGCCAGCGCGCCCGCACGCTCCAGTCCTCGGGGTGCCGGGTCAGCGCCAGCACCTCCAGCCGCAGGCTGGCAAAGTAACCCCAGGCCAGGGCACGGCACAGCGCCACCGCCACCGCGTACATGGCACGGCCCCTGTGGGCATGGGGACATTGCTGTGTCACCTTGGCACCTCCCTGTGCCACCCTGTGCCACCCTGTGCCACCCCAGCACTGCCCTGTGCCAGCGCCGCCAGCGCCCGGCACAGCGCCACCGCCACCGCGTACATGGCACGGCCCCTGCCGGCATGGGGACACCACAGGGACACGGCTGGCACCCATGGGTGGCACCCTGACACCTCCCTGTGCCACCTCCCTGTGCCCTGTGCCAGCACCCAGCACAGCGCCACCGCCACCGCGTACATGGCACGGCCCCTGCCGGCACGGGGACACCACGGGGACACGGCTGGCACCCGTGGGTGGCACCCTGACACCTCCCTGTGCCACCCTGTGCCACCCCAGCACTGCCCTGTGCCACCTCCCTGTGCCAGCGCCCGGCACAGCGCCACCGCCACCGCGTACATGGCACGGCCCCTGTGGGCATGGGGACACGGGGACATGGCTGGCACCCACGGGGGACACCCTGACACCTCCCTGTGCCACCCTGTGCCAGCCCAGCACTGCCCTGTGCCAGCGCCCAGCACAGCGTCACCGCCACTGCGTACATGGCACGGCCCCTGCCGGCACGGGGACACCGCTGTGTCACCCTGTCACCTCTGTGTCACCCTGTACCACTCCTATGTCAACCCTGTGTCACCTCCCTGTGCCAGCGCCCGGCACAGCGCCACCGCCACCACGTACATGGCCCGGCCCCTGTGGGCATGGGGACACCTCTGTGTCACCCTGGCACCTTTCTGTGCCACCCCAGCACTGCCCTGTGCCATCTCTTTGCCACCCTGTGTCACCTCTGTGCCACCCCCGTGCCAGCCCGGCCCCTCCCCGTGTCACTCCTGTGCCCCCCTGGCCCCCCCATGCCCCCCCTCCCCGGGTCGGGGCTGTCCCCGTGTCACCCACCGCGTGTGCAGGTGCAGGTGCTGGCACTGGAACTCCACGTCGGGGGCGTACAGGGCGTAGTCCGGGATCTTCAGGAAGAAATTGGGGAGCTGGGGGGGGGACAGGGGGGGTCACCGGGGCTGCTGTCACCTCTCCCCTGCTGCTGTCACCTCCCCCTGGGTGCTGTCACCTCCCCCTGGGTACTGTCACCTCCCCCTGGGTGCTGTCACCTCCCCCGGGTGCTGTCACCTCCCCTGGGTGCTGTCACCTCCCCCTGCTGCTGTCACCTCCCCCAGCTCTGTCCCACCCCCCCTTTCCTGTCAATGCTCCCCAGTTTTGTCACCTCCCTGGGCTACTTTGTCCCCCCTCCCCACTTTTGCACCTATTTTATCCCCACTTTTCCCCCAATTTAATTCCCATTTTGCCCCCATTCTCTCCCCCATTTTCTCCCCCCTTTCCCCCCATTCTCTCCCCCATTTTCTCCCCATTTTCCCCCCATTTTCTCCCCATATTCTCCCCCCTTTCCCCCCCCATTTTTCCCCCCATTCCCCCCTCCCCAGCACCTCGTGCCGCAGTTTCTCGTGCACCGCCGCCAGGTGCTCCTCCATGGAGGGCGCGGGGCCGCTGTGGCCGCGGCCGGGGCCGCTCCCGGGGGCGCTGCCCGGGCTGGCTCCCGGGGGTCCCAGCAGCAGCCGGGGGGGGTCCCTGACGTCGATGTCATCCTCCCGCCGCCCGTCCACCGTGGTCACCGGGCCCCCCAGCCCCTCCAGCCCCCGGGGAGGGGTCCCGGGGGGCCGCGCCTGGGGACAGCGGGGAGGGGGCAGCAGCGCCAGGCCAGGGCCGGGCACCAAGGGGGGCTCCAGGCCCTGGCAGCGGGGGGAGAGAAAAGAGAAAAAAAAAGGGGAATTTGGGATGGGAGAGCAAGGGGGGAGCCCGGGGAGGGGGTCAGTCATTGGGGGAGGGGGTGTCTGCCCCGGTTCGGGGGGATTTGCCCCATTTTGGGAGGGTTTGCCCCATGAAAAAGGGAACTTTCCCAATTTTGGGGGGGATTTGCCCAGCTTTGGGAGGATTTGCCCCATTTTGGGAGGGTCTGCCTCATGGAAAAAGGGAACTTTCCCAATTTTGGGAGGATTTGCCCCGTTTTGGGGGGATTTACCCCATTCTGTTCTCACCAGAGACCCTTGGCTCCGCCCCCGGAGGGAAAAGCCCCGCCCTCGATTTGCATAACCACGCCCACCAACGGGTCTCCACGCGCAGGACATTTACATAGCCCCGCCCACCCAACGGTCACTATTCGCATCCCCCTTTTCCCAAACAAGGCCGCGCGTACATTTGCATAACCCCGCCCCTTCCCAAACACCCGCTAACACTCACATTTACATAACCCCACCCACCCCGCGCCTCTATTTGCATGACCCCCGCCTCTCCCCCCCTCAGCGAGCTCCCCTCACCTGCGGCCGCGCTCGGTAGCGGCGGCGCGGCGGGGCCGGCCCGGGCGCTGCGGTCGCTGCCGGGGCCCAGGCTCTGCCGGGCCGGAGGCGGACGGCGGCGCTGACGGTGGCGGTGACGTGCCGGTACATGGCGGGCGCCGCTGCTCGCTGTCCCCCCGCTGTCGCTGCCGCCTCCTCCTCCTCCTCCTCCTCTTCCCCTCACGCCGGGCGCTCCCTCCGCGCCTGCGCGGCCCGCGCGCGCTTCCCCCTTCCCCTCAGCGCAGCGCGCCTGCGCCGAGCGCGGGAAGGTGACCCGCGGGCCCCGCTGCGCACGCGCGGCGGCCGCGTGCCCTTCCCGCCCGCCCGCCAGGGAGAGGAGGGGCGGGCCCGCGCGAGGCGCAACCAATAGGAAGAGCGCTCCCACCCTAGGGGGCGGGGCTAGCACGCATATGGGTTAAGGCGGCGGGTAAGCCACGCCCAGACCCGGAAGAGACGCCCAGCAAGGAGGCAGAGCTCGGAGTCACCGATTTTATTGAAACGTCCCCAAAAAATCAGGTGGGGGAGGGGGAGGCGGCCCCCCCCCCGGGGCCGGGCGGGGGGCTGAGGGGCACCCACGGGGCAGGGAGGAGGGTGCCAGTGGGGTGGGAAGCGATTCCCAGTGAGGCTGTGGGGCACAGACGAACACCCGTGGGGCAGGCACTGGTTCCCAGTGAGGTTGTGGGGCGGGAACTGGTTCCCAGTAGGGCAGAACTGGTTCCCAGTAGGGCAGAACTGGTTCCCAGTTGGGTCCATGGGCCCCCAGTTCCCCCATGGCCCGGCCATGGGGAGGTCAGTGGCCACAGGAAGGGGTCAGTGGCCACTGGAGGGGGGTTAGTGGGGGTCAGTGGCCATAGGGGGTCAGTGGCCATGGGCAGTCAGTGGCCACAGGAGGGGGGGGTCAGTGGTCATGGGGGCTCAGTGGCCACGGGGGGTCGGTCAGTGGCCACAGGAGGGGGGTCAGTGGCCATGGGGGGTCAGTCAGTGGCCACAGGAGCGGGGGCTGGGCGAGCTCAGCGGCCGACGCGGCCCAAGGAGCTGTTTGGGGGAGGGGAACAGCTCAGACTGAGCCCAGAACTGAGCTCAGGGTTCACCCCAAACCCGACCCTAAAACGGAGCCCCAGGCAAACCCCAAACCCGGCCCAAACCGCCCCCAAACCGATCCCAAACCGCCCCCAAACCGATCCCAAACCCATCCCAAACCCACCTCAGAGCCCGGCCTCAATCAAAGCCCAAAGAGCCCCAAACCCAGCCCAAAACTGAGCTGGGAACTCAACCCAAACCCAGCCCAAAACCAAATCCAAACCAACCCCAAATGGACCTAAAACTGATCCCAAAACACAGCCCAAACTAAACCCAACCCAACCCAATCCCAAACCCAATCCAAACCCAGTCCAAGCCCAGCCCAGCCCGAGCTGACCCCCAGATGCCCCTTGATGCCCCCAGGTACCCCCCAATGTCCCCAGGTGTCCCCCAGGTACCCCCCAATGTCCCCAGATGCCCCCCAGGTGCCCCTCGATGTCCTCCAGGTACCCCTGGTGCCCTCCCAGTGCCCCCAGGTGCCCCCCAGGTGCCCCTGCATGCCCCCAGGTGCCCCCCAGGTGCCCCCCAGGTGTATCCAGATGTCCCCAGGTATCCCCCAGGTATCCCCCAGATGCCCCCCAGGTGTCCCCAGGTGTCCCCAGATGCCCCCCAGGTACCCCCCAGGTGTCCCCAGGTGTCCCCAGGTGCCCCCCGGCCGTACCTGGCTCTGCGGGGGGGGCGGCTCGGGGCCCGGGGGGGTCCCCGTTGGGGTTTCCCGGCGCAGCAGGAAGGGGCGCAGGCTGCCCCGCACCGGGGAGCCCCGCGACAGGTTAAAGGGCCAGGGGGGCTCCGCCTCCTCCCGCAGGACTGGGGGGCGGGGCGTGTCAGGGGAGGGATACGCCCACCGACCACACCCACTGGCCCCACCCACTGCCAGGGCTAGGAACCTGCCCATGGCCACGCCCACCGACCACACCCACCAGCCCCACCCACCGACCACACCCACCAGCCCCACCCACTGTCTGGGGTAGGGACCTGCCCATGGCCACACCCACCAACCACACCCACAGTCTGGGGTAGGGACCTGCCCATGGCCACGCCCACCGACCACACCCACCAGCCCCACCCACCGACCACACCCACAGCCCCACCCACTGTCTGGGGTAGGGACCTGCCCAGGGCCACACCCATGGCCACACCCACTGACCACACCCACCAGCCCCACCCACTGTCTGGGATAGGGACCCACCCATGGCCACACCCACCAACCACACCCACTGACCACACCCAGGGAAGTCCCACCCACTGCCAGGGGAAGGGACACACCCTGGGCCACACCCACAGACCACACCCATTGGTCCCACCCACTAGCCCCACCCACTGTCTGGGGTAGGGTCACGCCCAGGGCCACACCCATTGGCCACACCCATGGCTCCCACCCACCAGCCCCACCCCACTGTCAGGGGAAGGCCACGCCCAGGGCCACACCCACTGATCACACCCAGGGAAGTCCCACCCACTGTCTGGGGTAGGGTCACGCCCAGGGCCACACCCATGGCCACACCCACTGACCACACCCAGGGAAGTCCCACCCACTGTCTGGGGTAGGGTCACGCCCAGGGCCACACCCATGGCCACACCCACTGACCACACCCATGACAGCCCCACCCCTGGCCACGCCCCCTGGCCACGCCCCCCGGTGCTCACAGTCGCGCTCGGTCAGCGAGTAGGGCTTGATGGGCTCCTCCGGGCGCGGCCGCGGGAACGGGCGCCGGGCAGGGGCTGGGCAGGAGAGACCCCGACCCAGGGAAATGCAGGAATTTAACCCCAAATTTATCCAAAATCCACCCAGGGAAATGCTGGAATTTAACCCAAAATCCACCCAGGGAAATGCAGGAATTTAACCCAAAATTTATCCAAAATCATCCCAGGGAATTCAGGAATTTAACCCAAAATTTATCCAAAATCCACCCAGGGAAATGCAGGAATTTAACCCAAAATCCACCCAGGAAATGCAGGAATTTAACCCAAAATCCACCCAGGAAATTCAGGAATTCACCCAAAATCCACCCAGCAGTTCAGGAATTTAACCCAAAATCTACCCAGGGAAATGCAGGAATTCACCAAAATCCACCCAGGGAAACTCTCTGGATTCCACCCGAGGAATTGCTGAAGTCCACCCAAAACCCCCCCAAAATCCAAACCAAGATTCCCCTGGAATTGCCCCCAAACCCACCCTGGGAACCCCTGGAATCTGCCAAAGGATTCCTGGCAAACCCCAGACTCACCGGTCCTGGTGGAGAAAAACCCCTCAAAGATGACAAAGTTGTTCACCTGGCAGAGAAGCAGAAATCACAAACCTCATTTAATTCTTCTAATGAATTCCTATCCATTTTTATTTCTATAAATTTCTATTTATACCGACAAACAAACACAAAATTAATTTTGACACTCGAGGTGAGTTTCCCCTCCCGCTGGGGCAGAAACGTAACCTGCAATGCTTCATTTCAAATCAAATATCTGCTTTGCTGAAACCCCAACCTTTAACATGCCATAAAAAAATAAATAAAAGTAATAAAATATGAAATTTTTTCTTGCCCCTCACACCTGTGGGATGAGGTCACAGAGCCCAAAGTGTTTCCTGAGGAAGCCCAGCAGCTTCTCCGAGGGTCTGTCCCACCGCCAACTTCTCGGGCTGCACCCGCTCCGCTGCGATTTTTAGGGAATTAGGGGCTCCAAATCCCCAAAATTCCCCCGAAAATTACCAGTTCCCCACCCAAAATCCCATTTTTCCTCAAAATCCAGGATTTTTTCCCCCAAAATCCAGGGTTTTTCCTTCCCAAATCCCTTTTTTTTCTCCCCCAGATCCCCGTTTTCTCCCCAAAATCCCCATTTTTCCTCTCCCAAATTCCCGTTTTTCCCCCAAATCCCTAGTTTTCCTCCCCCAAATCCCTGTTTTTCCCCAATATCCCCATTTATCCGCCCCAAAATTCCATTTTGTCTCCCAAATCCCCATTTTTTCCCCAAAAATCCCCATTTTTCCCCAAAATCCCCATTTCCCCCCCGACCTGCAGCATCTCCCGGAAGAGCTCCCGGCCCAGCCCCCGGCGCTGTTGGGACTCGTGGATGTAAAAAATCCAGGACACAGAGAGGCTCCACCTCCACGTGGGAGCCGTCCCGCTCCTGGGGGGAAAAATGGGAATTTTGGGGAAAAAAATGGGATTTTGGGAAAAAAGAAAGAATTTGGGGAGAAAAAAATGGGGATTGGGAGGAAAAGAACGGGGATTTGGGGAAAAAAATAACAGGGAATTTGGGGGAAAAAACAGGGATTTGGGGTGGGAAATGGTAATTTTAGGGGGAAAATGGGGATCTAGGTGTTCATGGAGACCCTGATTCCCGAAAATTGCAGCGGGAGAGGGTGCAGCCGAGAAGGGAGAGTGAGGACCCCAAAATTCCCTGGGATTGGAGCCAGGGACCCCCCAATCCCGCGGGATCCAGGCCAGGGACTCACCAGCAGGAAAAGTTTCTTGTAGCCGACCTTGAGGAACCCGAGCACGGCGCCTTTGGGGGACCTGGGGGGGATTTTGGGGGGCTTGAGAGGGGTTTGGGGGGATCTCAGAGGGGTTTGGGGGGGTCTGAGAGGGGTTTGGGGGGGTCTGAGAGGGGTTTTGGGGGCATCTGAGAGGGGTTTGGGGGGGTGTGAGAGGGTCTGAGAGGGGCTTGGGGATTTGAAGGATCCTGGGGGGTCCTCAGAGTCTGAGGGGGCTCTTGAAGGGGGAATTTGGGGAGTCTGAGAGGGGTTTGGGGGGGTCTGAGGGGGTTTTGGGGTTTTTTTCAGGGTGTTTTGGGGCTCTCACCGGGTGTCCCTCAGGATGTACAGCAGGTGCAGTTTGGGGGGATGTTTTGAGGTGATTTTGAGGTGATTTTGGGGTGATTTTGAGGTGTTTTTGGGGTGATTTTGGGGTGATTTGGGGCTCTCACCGGGTGTCCCTCAGGATGTACAGCAGGTGCAGTTTGAGGGGGTGTTTGGGGGGGTGTTTTGAGGTGTTTTTGGGGTGATTTTGGGGTGTTTTGGGGCTCTCACCGCGTGTCCCTCAGGATGTACAGCAGGTGCAGTTTGAGGGGGGTGTTTGGGGGGGTGTTTTGAGGTGTTTTTGGGGTGATTTTGGGGTGTTTTGGGGCTCTCACCGGGTGTCCCTCAGGATGTACAGCAGGTGCAGTTTGGGAGGGTGTTTGGGGGGGTGTTTTGGGGTGTTTTTGGGGTGTTTTTGGGGCTCTCACCGGGTGTCCCTCAGGATGTACAGCAGGTGCAGTTTGGGGGGGTGTTTGGGGGATGTTTTGAGGTGATTTTGAGGTGATTTTGAGGTGTTTTTGGGGTGATTTTGGGGCTCTCACCGGGTGTCCCTCAGGATGCAGGGCAGGTGCAGTTTGGGGGGGTGTTTGGGGGATGTTTTGAGGTGATTTTGAGGTGATTTTGGGATGATTTTGGGGTGATTTTGGGGTCTCACCGGGTGTCCCTCAGGATGCAGGGCAGGTGCAGTTTGAGGGGGTGTTTTGGGGGGATGTTTTGAGGTGATTTTGGGGTGATTTTGGGGCTCTCACCGGGTGTCCCTCAGGATGTACAGCACGTGCCGGTTGCTCTCCATTCGGGCCGCGCTGGTCACGGGGGTGGAGAGGCCCTGGGCCTGCCTGGGGGGACACGGGACCCCCCCCATGACCCCCCCAGGACCCCTTGTGACCCCTCATTCCACCCCTGGGACCCCCCTGGGACCTCCCATTGTCCCCAGTGATCCCCTGGGACCCCCCCCCCAGTTCCACGCTCCCAGTGCTCCCAGTGCTCCCCACCTTGGCCGAAGCCTTGCCCAGCTCATCGATCACCGTCCTCAGCTGCTGCTCCAGCTCCTCCCTGCGCCGAGGGGACACCGAGAGGAGCCATTGTCACCCCACTTTCCCCTCACAAAAACCTCAAAAACCTCCCAGAACCCCCCCAAAGCGCGGGGCCCGCCAGTTTCCCGGCATGCCCCGCGCCAACCAACCCCGGTACCGTTTGGCGGTGCCGCCGCGCCCCGCCGGCCGCAGGTGCTGATCCACGACGCAAAAGCGGTCGCCCAGCACCGGGGCCAGGTCGAAAGGGAACTCCATGATCGAACCCCGGGCCCGGCCCGGCCCGGCCCGGCCCCGCCGCCGCCTCCACCCGCCGGGCCCGGCCCGGCCGCCACCGCCACGGCCGCGCCCGGGCGGCAAAGAAACCACGCCCCCCGCGGGAAGGAACCAGCCAATCGCGGTCAAGCCCGCCAAGTGCTGGCCAATCGTTGCGCCCCATTCGGCCGTCCTTAGAAACCGATTCCCGCCCTTAGCAACCGTCAGCTAATCGTTGCCGCTGCCGCGCCCGTGTTTGGCAACCAAGTCCCGCCCTTAGCAACCGTCGGCCAATCGCTGCTGACGATTTGACAGCTCTAAGAAACCGAGTCCCGCCCACGCAATCGCTGACCAATGGCAGCCGCCCTTCAGCCGCCCTCAGTATTCCGATCCCACCCATAGCAACCGCCGCCGAATCGCTTCCGCTGTCAGGAATCAAGCCGCGCCCCTTGTAACCTCTCGCCCAATCACTTCTGCTCTCCTGGACTAAGCTCCACCCCTGACACCTGCCCGCCCAATCCCTGCCGTCCCTTCGCCCGCCCTTAGCAACCAAGCCACGCCCTCCTCGGCAACACGCTTTTCGCGCCACAGCAAAGCATGAAGGGAAGCATCATCTCTGGTTCCCGCAAAGCATTGTGGGATATACCCCCCCTCTACACGCCGCCATTTTCCAGCCCGGCCGCCATTTTGGCCGCGTGCCTCAGTTTCCCTGAGAAGCAAAATGACAATTTTTTGGGGGAATTTTCAACCGTTTTATTTCCCCGACGGGCTTGGGGGGGTATCCGGGTAATTCTCCTTGAGGAATCCCTGGTAAAGGCGGCGCATCCGGCCACCTCGGCGGCGGGGGGCTGCTGCCACTCGTACCAGGGGTACCCAGGCCCCGGCCCGGCCCCTTCAGGGCGGGCGCCGGGGGAGTTTTCCCCACGGCCGCGTGTTGGTTGGAGAAATCCTCCTCAGGGACCGGCACAAAGGGCACGTGGTGCCACAGGAGACCTGGAAAAGGGGAGACTGAGGGGTTTGGGGGCACCCGAGGGGGTTGGGACACCCCAAAAAGCCGGGCTGGGGGCTCACCGTGGTCCTGGGCCTGGGCGATGGCCTGGGCCAGGCGCCTGTGCTGCTTCATGCAGATCCCTGAGGGGAAAAGGGGGCAGGGACAGCCAGAGGTGAGCCAAGGACACGCAGGTGACCCCAAGGACGCACAGGTGACCCTCAGGTGACTCCTCACCTGTGTGGATGGGGTGGAAGATGACGCCGGAGTGGGGGCAGATGAACTGGTCCAGCAGCTTGACGTTCTGGAGGGAGGGAAAAACGGGGTAAAAAAAGAGAGAAAATGGATAAAAAATGAGGGGAAAGGGGATGGGAAATGAAAGTGGAAAAGAGATTACAATGGATAAAGGAAAGGGAAAATGAAGTAAAAATGGGAGACAATAAAAATACAAGGAAAAAAGGAAGAGAATGAACAAAAAGGAGTAAAAAACCAGTAAAATGGGATAAAAAAAGACAAAAAGTTATGGAAATTACATAAGCAGTAAGGAGAGAAAAAGAGGTAAAAGAGAAGAAAAAGGAGAAGACAGAAGAAGTCTAAAAGAGGGAGGAAAAGGGGGTAAAACAGGAAAAAGAGGGATGGAAAGGAAAAGGGGTAAAGACAGAACAAAAAGGGGGTAAAGAAAAATTAAGTCAAAAGACAAAAAAAAGGAGGAGATTACCAGAAAAAGAGATGAAGAGGATGAAAAGGGAATAGAAATAAAAGGGGATCAGAAGGAAAAGAAGGAACAGGGGGAGCCCCCCAAACCTCCCCCAGACTCACCCGAAAATCCACCAGCAGGTTCCGGTCCCGGCAGATGGGGCAGGGGTTCCCCACATGCCTCCCCCGGCGCTGAGGGAAGAGGAGCAATGGGGCCAGTCCCAGTCACTCCCAGCACCCCCCCCAAAATGTCCCAGTGTCCCCCAAAATGCCATTGAGAAGCCTCAGTCATGCTGAAGATGGCCCCAGTGGCCCCCCAAAATGGCACCTGAGGTGCCTCAACAGTGCCCAAAACTCCTCCAGTACCCTCCCAGTGCCTCCCAGTCCCTCCCTGAGGCTCTTGAGGGACCCCCAGCTCCATCCCGACCCCCCCCCAGTGTGTCCCAGTGTGTCCCAGTGCTCACCAGACAGGCCTTGCGGGGGCTCTGAGGGGGCACGGATCCCTTGTGGTTGCGGCGGTAGCCGTGCCACACCGGCTGGTCACCGTAGGTGGCCCGGTATTCTGGGGTGGGGACATTTTAAAAAAGGGGGGGTTTTGAGGAGTTTGTGGACCCCAAAACCCTCCTGACGCCCCCCCAAAAATCCCGTCCCTCACACAAACCTTCACTGTCCAGGTACTCCCAGGGCCGGTCCTGGTAGGGGGAGGGGGCGGGTGTGGGTTCCTTGGGGGCTTCTTGGGTGCTGCAGAGGCGGGGGAGGTCCTGAGGGGGGTTATGACATCATAGTTGTGTTCAGAGTGATGACATCACACAGAGAAACCCCCCCTCCTTTCCCTGGGCGGTGACGTCACCGCAATGCGGACAATGACGCAATGCCTCGCCAAACCACGCCCCCTCCCCGAGCCTCCGCGCCCCCTAGCGGGAAAGAAATCCGCCGCGCAATGACGTCCACTCGCCCCGCCCGCCGCACGTGGCGCGCGCTGCCCTTTCCCTTCTCCCACCTGCCGCCCCCCCACATCCCGACCTAAATTCCCAGCAATGCCCGGTGTCCCCTCCCGCCGCTCCCCGCCGCACCTGAGCCCACCACGGCCTCCTCAGGCCGCCTCCTCCCGCCGCCCTCAGCGCCGCCGCCGCCCAGGCCAGCGCCATCTTCCCGCCTCTCCCTCACGCCCCGCCCCGCGCCGCTCCCTCACGCGGGGGCGGGGCGCCGCCATCTTGCCGTACGGCCCCTCCTTTCCCCTTGCAGGCACTGGCGCATGCGCAGCTTTCTCCCCCCGCTCTCCCCGAATTAAAACTGCGCCACACGGCGCGCGGACAATGGCGGGCGGCGGCCGCGCGTGCGCGGTGAGGTTCCCGCGCAGGCGCCGTTGGGCGGCTAAACTGCCGAGGGGGCGTGACTGGTGCGAGGCGGTAGGCGTGGCAAATCTCGGGGCGTGGCCCGGTATAAAAAGCCGCGCCCGGCTGCACCGCCGCCATTCTGAGGGTTGGTGGAGGTGAGTAAAGTGCTGCGTTGGGTCGGGACATTTCGGGCGGGGAAGGGGGCGCGGGGGCGATTTTCCCCTCTTTTTTAACTTGGGGGGGCTCTTGAAACGCCAAATATCGTTTATTTGGGGAAAAAA
Source organism: Phylloscopus trochilus trochilus (assembly GCA_016584745.2). NCBI lineage: Eukaryota > Metazoa > Chordata > Aves > Passeriformes > Phylloscopidae > Phylloscopus > Phylloscopus trochilus. Next base: position 16,404 of record WQNJ02000343.1, on the reverse strand, counting down.
TGTGGCTTGCTCGATCTCAAAGCCCCTCCGGGGCCGCCGCCGCCCTCATGTCCCCTCAGAGCTGAGCCCCCCCTTCCAAGGGCGTTTCCTCGTTTTTTTTTTTTTTTCTTTTTTTCCCCCCTTTAAAACTCTAAATTCTCCCCGGGGATAACAACTTCTAATTGTTTCGTGTCTTTTCTTCTTCGCTTCTAATTTTCTTTTTTTTCGATTTTTTTCCCCTTTTTTTTTGTCGTTATGCCCAACCCCCACCTCCCCCCTCCCCTTTATTTTTCTTTCCCCCGCTCCAGGTTTGGTTGGTCTTGAGAGACGCCGTCGCCTTTACCACGAGAGAAAAAACGAATACAAATAATACAAAATACAATACAAAACGCGAACAAAACAACAAATACTATATATACAACAAAGAGGGGAAGGAAAAAAACAGGTTTTCTCTCCCCTTTGCCGTGAAGAGCCGCCGCAGCCTCTCCGTCCTTTGGACCGTCCTTGGAAGCCGTTCCAAACCCGAAGGAAACTGCCACTTTAAAAACATATTTCCCTCTTCTTTCCCCCCAAAAAACAAAGGCAAAACTCACTTTTTTTTTTTGAGAAAAAAAAAAAACCCAAGCAACTTTTTTTTTATTATTTTTTTTGGTTTCTAGCTCGACCAATTTAGCTCGATCCACTCCTTTAGGGCTTTAAAAAACAAGAGAAAAAAACTAAACCAAGGAAAAAAAAAACTTTAAAAAAAAAACCCCAAATACCCGTCAAGCTGCAAAAAAAAAGTTGCTGCGTTTTTTTTAACGCCATGATTAAAATCAAACGAATTTTTTGGCTCTAACACCATCTCCAAATGCCAAAATCCAAACCTTGAAGCGCTGTCGGCTGAGAAAAAAAATTGGATAGTAAGTGTTGAATTTTCAGCAGGCTTCCCCCCCTCCTTCCTAAAAAATACAAGAAAAAAACCCTTCTAAAAAAAACCTGATATATTTGTCACAAAGAGAAAAAAAAAAAATGGGAGGAAGAAAAAAACCCCCCCCCGTGTTCTTGAGGAGGACGTGGGCTGTGCCTAAAGGTGGTGAAAGCTGGAAATTTTGGGGGATTTCGGGAGAAAAAAGCGGTTTCGGAGAGGAGGAGGGGGTCCACGAGCAGCTCCCACGGTTAAAAAAAAAAAAAATCCCGCAAAAAAAAACCCCTCAAAAACCCAAAACCTCCCAAAAAGCTGGAAAATGGCCCCCGCCAAAAATACCTTCCCCCCGAGAAAAGAAAAATGCGCGGTGGGGGTGACGGAATTTCGGGAATTTTGGGAATTTTCGGGGCATTCCCGGCGAGCAATCTGTACATAAAGATTGCAAAAAGGAAAAAAAAAAACGGGTTGGGGGGAGGGGGGGAGAAGGGAGGAAAAAAGAAAAAACCGCGCGGCAGGGAGGGGGTTGGAAATTTCAAAAGAAAAAGCTGATTTCTTTCCTATTTTTATTTTTAGGTGCCATTTTAGGATTGTTTTTTGCGCTGAGAAACGCGGGGGGGGGGAGGTTTTAAGACTTTGGGATGGAAATTTTTTGGGGCTTGGGGTGCAATGGGAATTGGGTGGCGGCGGGGGGGTCGCAATCTAGCAATAAAGATTGCTAGGCAGGCCGAGCTTTTCCCAAATCCTGCTTTTTTTCCCTCAGAAAATCGCTTGAAATGTTCCCCCCCCCTTCCCCCTCAGAACCTTTGCTAGGGCAGCAACAAAATGGCGCCCGCGCTTTGTTTGCCACAATCTGGGTTCGGTTTTATTTCTTTTTTTTTTTCCCTCGTTAATTCCGCGGGTTTGGGGGTTTTTATTACAGCTCCAACCCCCCCCCCCCTCCCCGCTTTTTCTGCCTTAAAAAAAAAAAAAAACGACCCGAACTAAATTTGGGAATTTTGAGGGTGTTTATTCCCAATCCTGCTGGGGTTTTTTTTTAAGGATTTCGGTCCTGAAGTGAAGGGCGGGGGGGGGGAAAGGGGATTTAACAAATTTCTCTTTGTGTCTTTGTGTCCCCTCCCCGCTTTTAAAACCCAAAATTGCTCGAAAAATCTCTCAAAACTCCCCAAATTGGAGTGATTATTTTTTTTTCCCCTCAGCTCTAAAATGGCGCCGAGGCCTGGCCGTTGATGCCCCTCCCACCGTGGGGCCCCCCCCTTAAAATTCCATTTTCCCCCCTTTTGCAGCCCCCCCTTTCCCAAAATCCCTTTTTTAACCCCCCCCTTCCACCTGCAGGGCCCACAAAATCCTCTTTTTTTCCCTTTTTTCCCCTTTTTTTCCACAGGGTTGTTTTTTTCTTTGCTTTTCTCTGTCCTTTTTCCTGCCTTTTTTTTTTTTTTTTTTTTTTTGTGGGGTTTTTAGGGGGGGTTTGGGGAATTTGGGAATTGGGGGGGGGGAGCAATGTCCTGGAGCTTTTGATAACCTTGAATTTATCGTGACAGGGAAATGCTACCACTGGGCTTCATTCACCCCCCCCACCTCCCTCCCCTTTCCTCACGCACACCAAAACAAAAATAGGAATTTTGGGAGGGAAAACACCCCCAAAACTCCAAGTTTTTTTTTTTTTTCCCCGATTTTCAATGGTTTTGCCCCGTTTTTGCAGCTTAGGAAGCTTTACCTCAGCAAAGGGAGGGAACAGCCACAACCCGGGTAAGCAAAATAAATCCTTTTTTTTTTTTTTTTTTTTTTTTTTTTTGTTATTTTTTTGGGCTTAATTCCATTTCACGGCCTTTGGATCCAGGGTTTTTAAACGTCCAAAATTCCCTTTTTTCCCCCTCTTTTCCCTCTCCTGGTGCATGCAGCAGTCGGGAGTTGGGTTCTTCCTCCTTTTTTATCCCCAGAATTCGACGGATTTGGGCGAAAACCACAGAGATTCCTCCGGAAAATTCAGATTTTTGGGGGAATAAACCCGTTTATTTGGTATTAATTCCCCCAAATTCTGCCCTTTTCTCCCCAGTGGTAGCATTTCCTGTTGGGGGGGGCACAGGCAGCTCCCCCCTAAGTTTCCTCCCCCCAAAAATCACCTTTTGGGGGGCTAAAAATGAGTTAAAAAGTGCTGTAAAACTCTAATTTTGGGGAGGGGGGGCTCAGGCCTTGACGCACCCAATGCCCCCCAGAATTGAATGAGCTGGGAATTGTCCCCCCTCTTCAAAAATGGGACTTTCCCCCCTTTTTTGGGGCATTTTGGGGGGATTTTGGGGGCTCTCAGCTCCTTTAAGGGGAGGCAGGTCAGGCTTTGCCTGTGTGAGACCCCAAAAATGAGGGGGGGACCCCAAAAATCTGTGCTGGGCCCCCCCTCCCCGCTCATTTTTGGGGAGGGGTCAAAGGTTACAGTGAAAATTTGAGGTGAAATCTCCAAATTTTGGTGTTTCCTCCCTTCATATTGGGGGGGTTTGTGCTGGTTTGACTTCTTCTTGTGTCTTTGCAGAGGGGTGGCTTTGCTGACCCTCCCCTAATTAATCTTTTCTCATAATTGGGGGCTGTATCCTTTAATTAGTTAATGCTGGGGGGGAACACTTAATGAACCCCAGCTCTGGGTGCTGCCCCCAGCCCAAAAATTGAGGTTTCAGGGGAGTTTTCACCCCCCAAAATTGAGATTTTTTTTTTTTTAATAGGTTTTAACCACAAAAGCTCCTCCCCCTGCCCTCCTTAAGGAAACTGGGTCATAATTAAGCTTTAATTAGTGGTGATTAATGATGTCAGAGCCTAAACCCCCCCCCCCAGGAAGGGGGGGGAACCTGGATTGGGGTCAATGAGCGTCGGGTCATTAAGGGGGGGAGGTTGGGCCTTAATGAATGAGGTGTTAATTAATGGTTGGTTCTTCAGTCAGGGTTTAATTATGGCCTGAGTTTGGGGGGAGTGTGACACCCCCAAATGTGGCCCCTCCTTAAGTGGCAGCTTGTTAATTAACCCCTGGTTAATTAAACTTGGGGGATGGTTGTGGTTGAAAAGCCCACCCCAGATCTTTGTTCTGCTCATTAATTATCAAAAAGTAATGAAGTTATGGAGGAAAAAACTGTTGGAAATGGCAGATTTTGTCTTGTTTTTGGTTCATGGGTTTAATTAACAAAATTAATTGTGGGGGGGAGCTCAGGGTTTGTGTTGAACCCCCCATATGTGTGACCCAAAATCCTCACCCCTCGTGTTAATATCTTAATGAATTCATTTATTAATTAATAAGTGAGGTGGTTGGAATGCCATCGGAGGGGGGAGGGGTTGTGACTCCCCCCAGTGTCCCCTGGGAGTCCCTTTTTGGGGACAATTCCCAGCTTTTGGGGTCCTTTCCCAGCTTTTCTCAGGGTCATTTCTGGCCTTTTGGAGTTGATTTCCCACTTGGGGGGTCGACTTCTCTCTCCTTGCTGTAGTTTTCCATTTTAGGGTCAGTTTCCAGTCTTTAGGATGTTTTTCCTATTTTTGGGGCCTATGTCCAGCTTTTTGGGGCCTATTTCCAGCTTTTTCAGGGTGATTTCCTGGTTTTTCAGGCTGTGTTTCATCTTGGGGGCACTTCCCAGCTCTTTGAGGTTCATTTCCCCTTTTCAGTGTTGTTCTCCAGCTCTTAGGGGTGCTTTGCTAAGTTTTAGGGTTGATTTCCAGCTTATGAGTTTGATTTCCTCTTTCTGCTGTTGATTTCCAGCTTTTTGGGGTGGTTTTCCTCCTTTTTGGGGCAGAATTCAGAGGGTTTAGGGTTGTTTTCCAGCTTTTTGGGGTGGTGGTTTGCATTTTGAGGCACATTTCCAGCTTTTTGGGGTCGATTCCCACCTTTTTAGAGATGTTTCTAGTGTTTTGATGTGGTTTTTTCCAGCGTTTGGATTAATTTCCCTCAGTTTGAGATCAATCTCCTGCCTTTTAGCTTTGATTTCCCACTTTTGGAGGTTGATTTCCAACTTTCTGGAGTAATTTTCCACTTTTTTGGTTTTTAAGAGGGTTTCCCTATATTTGGGGTGATTTTCCAGCTTTTTGAGGTGGTTTTTTATCCTTTTTAGGGCAGATTTCCCTCCTTTTGGTGCTGATTTCCCCCATTTTGCTCTCAGGACCCTGCTCAGCTCTTGTATTCCCACCGGGATTTTTGCCTGCTGTGAGCCTCTCAGTTCCTAACCCCCTTTTTTACCTTTTTTAACCTTTTTTTCCCTTTTTTTCCCTTTTTCCAGGCTCTTCCTGCCATGGGCTCCGGCCCCATCGACCCCAAGGAGCTCCTCAAGGGCCTCGATTGTTTCCTGGGCCGGGATGGGGAAGTCAAAACCATGGATGGTATCTCCAAAATATTCAGGTGAGACCCCCAAAACGCCCGTTTTTGGAGCTCTGACCCCTTTTTTTTAATGATTAACTGCCACTAATTATTATTGATTACTGTTAATTAGCCTGATGAAGGACTCCCAGAAGATGGTGAGTCGCTGCATTTACCTGAACATCCTCCTGCAGACCCGGGCCCAGGACATCCTCAACAAGTAAGCGTGGTGGAAAAGTCGGGTTTTTGAGGGGATTTTTGGGGGAGTTTTGGGTGAACTTGGGTGAATTTGAGTGCGATTCAGGTTTTTCCAGCCAGATCTTTCCAGAATTGCCACTTTTCCCCCTCAGATTTATCGTGGCCAAGTAAGCATGTGGAAAAGTGGATTTTAGGTGGATTTGAGTGAATTTTTTTGGGAATTTGGGTGGGGTTTAGGTTTTCCCAGCCAGATCTGGATGAAATTCCCACTTTTTTTCCTCAGACTCATTCTGGCCAAGTAACCACAGGGAAAAGTGGATTCTAGTTGGGTTTAAGTGGATTTTGACGGGGTTTTTTGGGGGATTTTGGGCAGATTTGCGTGGATTTTGATGAATTCGATGTTTTCCTGGCTGGATCTGGATGAAATTCCCACTTTTTCCCCTCAGGTTCATCCTGGCCAAGTAACCACATGAAAAAGTGGATTTTAGTTGGGTTTAAGTGGATTTTGACGGGGTTTTTTAGTAGATTTTGGGCAGATTTGCATGGATTTTGATGAATTCCATGTTTTCCTGACCAGATCCTGATGAAATTCCCACTTTTTCCCCTCAGGTTCATCCGGATCGGGGGGTACAAGCTGCTCAACACGTGGCTGACGGGCTCCAAGGCCGCCAACAACGTCCCCTTCCTGCAGCAGCTGCTGCTCACCCTGCAGCACCTCCCGCTCACCGTCGACCACCTCAAGCAGGTCTGGGGGGCTTTGGGGACACTGGGGTGGCACTTGGGGACACCACACGTAGCCCTTGGGACTCCCAGAGTGGTTTTTGTGTCCCCTGGGTGGCTGTTGTGTCCCCCAGGGTTCCTTTTGTCCCCTCCTGTGACCCCTCATTTCCTTTCCTTTCCAGAACAACACGGCCAAGCTGGTGAAACAGCTCAGCAAGTCCAGCGATGATGAGGGTGAGCAGAGACCCCCTGGAACTCCCCAAAATCCCCTGGAGACCCTCAAAAAACCCCTCAGACCCTCAAAAAACCCCTCAGACCCTGCAAATCCTCCTGGAACCCCCCCAAAAAAAACCCTCAGACCCTCAAAAAACCCCTCAGACCCCTCAAAAAAACCTCTCAGACCCTGCAAATCTTCCTGGAACCCCCCAAAAAACCCCTCAGACCCTTGAAATCCTCCTGGAACCCCCAAAACCCCTGATATCCCCCAAAAACTGCCCTTGGACCCTCCAAAAACTGTTCTCAGACCACCCCCCTCAAACTCCCCAAATCTCCTCTAGGTCACATTCCCCACTTGATTAATCAGTGATTAATGGCTGATTAATTAACGATGAATTCTCAATTAACCCCTCAGAGCTTCGCCGCCTGGCCTCCATCCTGGTCAGCGACTGGATGGGGGTGATCCGCTCGCAGAGCAGCTCTCAGCCCACAGGTGAGCCCCAAAATCCCACAAAATCCCCCAAAATTCCCTCAAAACCCCCCCAAAATTCCCTCAAAATCCCCTCACCTCCTTCCCCCGTGGCCTTTTCCCACCCCAGAACGGGATAAAAAGAAGAGGAAAGAGGAAAACAAAAGCAAAACCCCCGTCCCGGAGAAGCCTCAGGAGACCAAAAATGAGGCCAAAAGTGAGGAAATGCCGGAAAAGAAACGGGAAAAACCCAAATCCCTGCGGACCACAGCCCCCAGCCACGCCAAGTTCCGCTCCACAGGTACCCAGCTGGGGCATTTGGGGCTGTTTGAAGGGAGGGTGGGGCAGTTCAGGGCTCTTTTGGGGAGTTTAGGACTGGGTTTAAGGGATATTGGGCTGGTTTGGGGGATTTGGGGTTTTTTTGGGGGATTTGTGGTGGAACTGGGGCCGGTTTGGGGTGGGTTTGAGGCTGGTTTAGGGAATTCGGGGCTGATTTGAGATGGATTTGGGGTTGGTTTGGGGGATTTTGGAGCTGTTCAAGCTCTGTTATTGGGGTTTTAGTGATTTGGGGCCGTTTCAGGCTTGGTTTTGAGGGATTTTTGGGGCTGTTTTGAGGATTTCTGACCCTTTTTTGTGCCCCTCAGGGTTGGAGCTGGAGACGCCGTCGCTGGCGCCGGTGAAGAAACCAAACTCCTCCTCATCAGACAAATACAACCTGAAACCCGTCCCGGTCAAGAGGCAGAGGTGGGGTTTGGGGGGCATTTGGGACCGGTTTTGGGGTCTTGGGGGCATTTTGGGGGGCTCAGAGCTGCCTTTGGGACATTTTGGGGCTGATTTGGAGGAAAATGGGAATTTCTGAGGGCTCTCAAGGCTGGTTTGGGAGCAGTTCTGGAGACGGTGTCAGGACTTGGTTTGGGGCTGGCTGTGGGGTTTTTTGGGGGTTCTCTAGGCTGTTTTGGGGTGCAGTTTTAGGGCCATTTTAGGTGTGGTTTTGGGGTCATTTTAGGGGTGGTTTCAGGGTTTTTTGGGTCAATCTCAGGTCTGTTTTATGGCTGCTTTACAGCCATTTTTGTGGGGTCAGTTCTGGAGTTTTTGGGGACGGTTTTCAGGGCCATTGACAGTGGGTTTTGGGGTTGTTTTGGGGCTTCCTGACCCTTTTTCCTCCCTGCAGTGCCCCCAACAGCCCCGGGGAGGCTCCTCTGGCAGAGAAGAAATACAAACCCCTGACACGGCCCCGAATGCAGCCAAGGAGATCAAAGTGAAGATCATCCCCCCACAGCGTGAGTTGGGGGCATTTTGGGGGGATTTGGGGACACCTTGAGGGGGGTTTGGGACACCCGGGTGCCATTTTGGGGTTGATTCTGGTGCCATTTGGGTTTTTGTTTTGGGGCCATTTTGGGCTTGGGTTTGGGGTCATTTTGGGGTTATTTTGGGCCGTTTTGGGGCCAATTCAGGAAATATTTGGGACATTTTCAGGGTAGATTTCAGTGCTGTATTTTGGGCACACCTGGATTCTGTTGGGAGTCATTTTTGGGGACAGTTGATGTGATTTTGGGTGATACCTGGATGTCATTTTGGGGCCTATTTGTGTCCAGGTTTGGGAACAATTTGGGGCTGATTTGGGTCCCATTTTGAGAGGTGATTTAGGTACCATTTTGGAGAGAATTTCAGAGTCATTTTAGGGGTGATTTCAGAGCCGTTTTGTGGTGGATTTGGGGTCATTTTAGGGGTGGATTTGAGCACCATTTTGAGGCACATTTAGGACCCGTTTCGGGGTGAATTTGGGGGTTTTTAGTGACCCCCTTTTTGCTCCCCCCCAGCCATGGAAGGCCTCGGGTTCCTGGACGCCCTGAACTCGGCGCCCGTCCCCGGCATCAAGATCAAGAAGAAGAAGAAAGTTCTGTCCCCGACAGCAGCCAAGGTGAGGAGCACTTCGGGGACATTTTGGGGACATTTTGGGGACACTTTGTGTCCCATTTTGGGCAAACTTTGGGAGCCATTTTAGGGATCCTTGAGTCCCTTTTTGGGGACACTTTGGGAGTTATTCTAGGAGCAGTTTTGGGGGCCATTTTGTGAATATTTTGACTCTTTTTCTCGAGAGCGCTTTGGGGGTCATTTTGGGACCATTTTGGGACCATTTTGTTGCACTTTTGAGTCCTTTTCTGGGGACATTGTCTTGCTTTTTAGACACCATTTAGGATGCCGATTTGGGGGCCATTCTGAGGGACATTTTGTGGCCTTTTTGGCGGCCATTTTGTGAACTCTTTGTCCCTTTTTGGGGACATTGAGTGCCTTTTTGATGGATGCTTTTTGAGTCCCTTTTTGGGGACATTGAGTGCCTTTTTGGTGACTGCTTTGGCAGCCATTTTGTGGCCTTTTTTGGCAGCCATTTTGTGAACTCTTTTTGGGGACATTGAGTGCCTTTTTGGTGACTGCTTTTTGAGTCCCTTTTTGGGGACATTGAGTGCCTTTTCGGTGACTGCTTTGGCGGCCATTTTGTGGCCTTTTTGGCAGCCATTTGTGAACTCTTTGAGTCCCTTTTCTGTGGTACCAGTCGGCGGCCATTTTGAGAGCGCTCCAGGCGCCATTTTGAGGACGCTTCGGGAGCCATTTTGGAAACACTTTGGGCATCGTTTTGGGGTAAAACCTCCCTGTTCTGACCCAGCCTGTGCCCCCCCAGCCCAGCCCCTTCGAGGGAAGCCGGCGCCGGAGCCCAGCACGGCCAAACCCTCGTCCCCAGAGCCGGCGGCCGCAGAGCCCATGGACACGGAGCGGCCGGGGACGCCCGTGCCCGCCATCGAGGTGCCCGAGCCCATGGACACAGGTACGGACTGGGGGGCTGGGGACACTCTGGGGGACAGTTTGGGAGAGTTTAGGGATGGTTTGTGTGGGTTTGGGGACAGTTTTGGGGGCTGTGGGACAGCTTGGGTGAGATTGGGACACTTTAGGGGTGGTTTGGGAGCAGTTTGAGGGGTTTGGGGGCCATTTTAAGAGCACTTTGAGGCCCTTTTTCGGTGCCATTTTAAAAACCCTTCAAGTCCCTTTCTGCCAACGATCCAGGGGCCATTTTGGTGTCACTTTGCCCCTTTTTGGGCACCATTTCAGGGTGCCATTTTGGGGTCAAACCCCACTTTTTTGCCATCCCCCTTTGCTGATCTCTCCTGGTGTCCCCTCAGGCTCCTCAGAGACGGGGGGTGACGCCAAGGCCACCGATGTCCCCTCAGAGGGGGGCCCGGCCCCGCGCAGGGCCCGCAAGAAGAAATCGGTGTCGTGGCCCGAGGAGGGGCGGCTGCGCGAGTATTTCTACTTCGAGCTCGACGAGACGGAGCGAGGTGAGCGCAAACTCCCGGAATTCACCCCAAAATCCCCTGCCAAAGCCCCGGGGATCCCCAGGATCCCTCTGCGTCCTTGGAGGGATCTTTGGGATGGTTCCAGGGCCATTTTGTGGGAATCTTTGAGTCCCTTTTTGTGGGACCCTCTGGTGCTGTTTTGGGATCGTTTTCGGGGACGTTTTGTGAGAAGAGTTGGTGCCGTTTTGGGGTCATTTTAGGGACACTTTGGGTTCCTTTTAGGGAACATTTTAGGGGCCATTTTGTGGATATTTCAGGTACCCTTTCAGAAGCTTTGGAGTCCCTTTTTGGAAACAATCTGTGTTTGTTTCTGTGGGACAGTTTGGGTGCCATTTTCAGAACACTTTGCATGCCATTTTGTGGACATTTAGAGACTGTTTTGGGACTTTCTGTTCTGTGTCCCTTTTTATAGGTGCTTTGGGTGCCATTTTCAGAACACTTTGCATGCCATTTTGTGGACAATTAGAGGCTGCTTTGGGGACGTTCCGTGTCCCTTTTTATGGGACGCTTTGGGTGCCATTTTCTGACACGCTTGGCAGCCATTTTGTGAACACTTTGAGCATCATCTTGGGTCCATTTTGGGAACACTTTTGGCACCATTTCGGGGACACTTTGAGTGCCATTTTGTGGGGACCTTAGGGTGCTATTTTAGGAACATTCTGGGAACAATCTGGACGGATTTTTTGGAACATTTGGCAATCATTTTGTGGGAACTTTGGGCACCATGTTTAGATGCTTTGGATCCCATTTTGTGGATACTTTGGGTTTGCTTTTGTGGAACCTTTGGGGCACCATTTTGAGAACCCTTTGGTTTTGGAACGTTTCCAACCCCGCACAAACCGAAACGAGACAATCCCAGGATTTTTCTTTCCACTGATCCTGAATTTCCCCCCCTCCCAGTGAACGTGAACAAGATCAAGGACTTTGGCGAGGCGGCCAAGAGGGAGATGCTGAAGGACCGGCACGCCTTCGAGACGGCGCGGCGCCTCAGCCATGACTCCATGGAGGAGAAGGTGCCCTGGGCCTACCCCAAGGCCCTGGAGCTGCCGGCGCCGCTCGTCATCCCCGGCAGCGGCAGCCGCGAGCGCTTCACGCAGGCCGAGCGCGTCAAGGGCATCCTGCAGGAGATCTTCCTCTCCAAGGAGAGGTGAGGGGGAGTTCCGGGGGCCTTTATGGGGGGATTTAGCCCAGGTCTGCTTCTGGAGCTGCCTGGGGATGGGGGATTTGCAGTGTTCCGAGCCTAAAATGTCAGGGGTTGGTGAGGGGGGCTTTGGGCGCAGTTTTGTGAGGGCTTTGGGGGCAGTTTTGTGAGGCTTTGGGGGCCGTTTTGTGAGGGCTTTGGGGGCCGTTTTGTGAGGGCTTTGGGGGCCGTTTTGTGAGGGCTTTGGGGGCAGTTTTGTGAGGGCTTTGGGGGCAGTTTTGTGAGGGCTTTGGGGGCCGTTTTGTGAGGGCTTTGGGGGCCGTTTTGTGAGGGCTTTGGGGGCCGTTTTGTGAGGGCTTTGGGGCCGTTTTGTGAGGGCTTTGGGGGCCGTTTTGTGAGGGCTTTGGGGGCCGTTTTGTGAGGGCTTTGGGGGCCGTTTTGTGAGAGCTTTGGGGCAGTTTTGTGAGGGCTTTGGGGGCAGTTTTGTGAGGGCTTTGGGGGCAGTTTTGTGAGGGCTTTGGGCGCTGTTTTGTGAGGGCTTTGGGCGCTGTTTTGTGAGGGCTTTGGGCACAGTTTTGGGGACACTTTGTAGAGAGTTTTTGGACCACTTCGAGACTCTTTTTGGGATGTTTTGGGGGCTATTTTTTGAGGGCTTTGGAAGCCATTTTTTGGATACTTTGAGGGACGTTTTTTTAGGGTATTTTAGGGGACATTTTGGGAACATTTTGTAGGAATTTTTTAAAAACTTTGAGACTCCTTTTGGGTCATTTTTAGTGCAATTTTAGGAGCACATTGGAGGCCAATTTGGGGACACTTTAGGCAGAATTTTGTGAGGAATTTGGGTTCCATTTTGGAGATGCTCTGAGTTCATTTTTAGGAACACTTTTGGTGCCATTTTGGGAATTATTTCAGGGACATTTTAGGTGCCTTTTTTGTCACTTTGAGCTGCTCTTTGGAAACCATTTTGGGATGACTTTGTCTTTTTTGGGCGACACTTTGGGTGTGTTTTGGGACTGTGCTGAGGGACACCCAAGCCCATGGAAAATCCAGTATTCCTGGCACACGCAGAACTGGAAAACCAAAACCTGAAAATGTGAAGTAGGAAGCTTTTGGGGCCTCAAATCCTTTGAATCCCAGAAACCCACTGACCCTTTTTTTTTCACCCCCTCAGCATTCCCGACAGCCCCCACGAGCCCGACCCAGAATCCTACGAGCCGCTCCCACCCAAACTCATCCCCTTGGACGAGGTAAGCCCTTCAAAAAAATAAACCAACAGCAAAAAAAAAGTTAAAAAAATCCCCACCAACCCAAAAAAGCTAAAAAAAAACCCCCCAAATGCCTTTCCTGACCCCCCCATTTGTGCCCCCCCAGGACTGCTCGGGCGAGGACGGGGCCTATCCCGAGGGGCTGGATCCCGGGAACTCTGCGGCCTCCCCGGAGCCGGGGGCGGGGGGCCAAGCTGCCCCCAGTCCTTGCCAACCTCATGGGCAGCGTCGGGGCCGGCAAGGGGCCCCCCAGGACCCCCCCAAAACGCCCCCATCAACATGCAGGAGATCCTCAGCTCCATCATGGTAACCCCCCCAAAAAAAAACAGGGAACCCCAAAATTTGGGGAGGGTGGGAGAGGAAGTGGGGGGCACAAATTGAGAGGGGGGGGTCACCCCCTCCAGCTGTGGGAACCCCCAAAATGGGAGGGGTGGTCTTAAATCGTGCAGGTCAGAAATTTGGGGTTTGAAATTAAGGATCTATCCCCCATCCTTTGAACCCCGAATTTGGGACAACTCAAAATCAGGGAGGGGGAGCGAGGGGGGGCACAAATTGTGGACGTGACAAATTTGGGGATCACCCTAATTGGGACATCAAGTTGCAGCACCCCAAAATCAGTGGGATCACAGGGGGAATAAAAGGGTGAAATCCCCGTTTTCTCCTTCCCTTTTTGCCTTTCTTTCTGTGTGTCCTTCTTTTTCCCCCATTTTTTCCCTCTTTTTCCATCTTTTCCCCTTTCTTTCCCTTTTCCCCCTCTTTATTACTTTTTCCCTCTTTTTTTTCCTTTTCCCTCTTTCTTCCCCTTTTTTTCCCCCCTTCCCTCCCTTTATCCTTTTTTCCCTTCCTTTTTGCCTGTTTTTCCCCCTGTTTTTCCCCCATTTCCCTCTCAGTTTTCCCTGTTTTTTGCCCTTTTTTCTCACTTTTTCCCTCGTTTTTCTCCCCTCAGGGCGGCCCCAGCAGCCACAAGGCCGAGGAGCTGCTGAAGCAGCCGGATTATTCCGACAAAATCAAACACCTGCTGGGCAACCTGCAGGCACAGCCGCCGGGGGGGCCTGGAGGAGGTGAGTGAGGGGACACCTTGGGGACACTGCTCAGGGGGTCCTGCCAGGGCTTTGGGGGTGCTCATGGCTTTGGGGACACGGTTCAGTGGCCTGGCAGGGATTTCACAGCATCCTTGGCTTTGGGGACACATTTGGGGACACTGTCTCCCAAGTGCAGGAGAAATTCTGGGTGTGTCCTTTCCTTGGGGACACCTGGGGGACATTTTCCTCCTCCTGGGGGTCCCCTCAGTTTGAGGCCACGCTCTGGGCTGTCACTTTCAGGGTGACATGGGGGGGTCATTGGGGTCCCCTGGGGGACCTGTGTCCCCTCACAGGGGGTGGGGACATTGTGGGGAGGGTGGGGACAGTGTCCCCTTAAATGGGGAGGCCCTTAAATTGGGGGGACACCTGGGGCAGATGTCCCCTGGATTGGGGTGACCTCAGGGTCCCATAAATTGGAGCAGACTCACTTAATTAGGGGTAATTGGGGGAGGGTGTCTCTACACTGGTCCCCACCCCTTTGGGGGGGCTGTTTTGGGGTCCCCCCTGACTCCCCCTTGTTTCTCTGCCCCTCTTTTCTCAGTTCCCCACGGCTGCTGGGCCCCGGCCCCATGAACGGCTTCCCCCCGCCCAAGATGCAGCACTTCCCCCCGGGGGGGCCCATGCCCGGTAAGCGCCCCCTCCCCAAATTCCTAAATCCCCAAATTCCCCCCCAAACTCCCCAAACCTGCCGTTCTAACCCCAAAATTTTTTGCCTTTTTTCCCCTGCAGGCCCCCACGGCGGCGGAGGAGGAGGAGGGGGGGGTCCCGGCCTCCCCCCGGGGCTCCCGGGGGGGTCCCCGCCTGATGGGCCCCCCTCCCCCACAACGCGGCGGCGATTTCTGGGGGGAGGGGCCTGACGGGGGAGGGGGCGGCCTCCGAGGGGGCCCCCCCGGCGGCGGGGGAGGGGGGGGCGGGGGAATGCGCGGGGGGGGCGGCGGGGGGGGGCCCCCCCCTCCTTTCCACCGCCCCCCGCCCCGCGGGGGTCGCGGCGGTGCCGAGCCCCCCCCTCCCCCCCCTTACCGCTGCCGGGGCGGGGGGGGCCGCAGCGGGGGTCCCCCCCCCCAATGGCGGCGGCGGCGGCGGGGGAGGGTCCCGGGGTCCTCCCCCCCCCGGCGGGCACGGCGAGCACGGCAGAGACCACCCACCCCCCCGGGGCCACGGCGGAGGCCACGGCGGAGGTAAATTGGGTGGGGGGGCCTGGCTCTGGGGGGGGCCCGGCCCCGGTTGGGAGGGGCCCGTGGGTGCCCCTTCCCCGCCCCCACCGCCCCCGCCTTTCCTGCCGCGCTGGAGGGGAGGGGGTGGCGAACCCCCCCCGCCCCCTCATCACCCCCCCCATGCAGCCCATGGAGCCCCCCGGGCCGTGGGGGAGGGGCCCTGACTGGCGCAGACCCCCCATGGGGCTCTGAGGTGGGGGAGGGGCACAGAGAGATGACCCCCCCCCTTTATCAATTGTGCTCCGCCCTCCAAAATGGCTGCGGGGTGAGGGGGCAGCGAGGGACCCCCCCCAAAATGGGGGTGATGGCAGTGAGGGACCCCCTCCCCACCCCCCCTCCCCAAAAAAATGGCTGGAGCGCAGTGAGGGGTTAACCTCGGAAATGGGGAGGGGGCTCCCCAAATTGTGGGGAGCAGCACCCCCTCCCAAAATGGCTCCAGGGCAGCGAGGACCCCTCCCCAAAATGGGAGTGATGGCAGTGAGGGGCACCCCCCTGAAAATGGCTGAGGGATCCCCCCAAATCGGCTGGAGGGCAGCACGGGACCCCCGCCCCAAAATGGCTGAAAGATGCCCCCAAATGTGGGGAGGGACCCCCACCTCAAAATGGGCCCTGGGCAGTGAGGGACCCCCCCCCCAAAAGCAGAGGGGCCTTGCTCCTCATGGCGGCTTTGGTGTGGGGGACCACGGGCATGCTGGGAGTTGTAGTTTGGGGCGGATGGTGGTGAGCAGGGCATGCTGGGAGTTGTAGTTTGGTGCCTGTCAAGCAGCCGCGAGGCATGCTGGGGAGGAAGGGGGTGTGGCAAGCCAGCTTTAAAGGCTGCTGGGAGTTGTAGTTTTGGACTTGTGGCCGCAGGGGATGCTGGGGGTTGTAGTTCACCTTCTGGGAGTGACTCGGGAGGTGCTGGAGTTAATGTGAGGCCCCCAAGGCCTAAAGGAGTTTAAATCTCTTCTAGGAGGGGCTGCAGGGTGTTCTGGGAACCGTAGTTCAGCCTTTGGAGCATGCTGGGAGTTGTAGTTCAGCTCCCAGTGGTGCTGCAGGGCTCAATGGAAGGGCCAAACCCAGCCCTGAGGAGGCCTCTGACACCTGGCAGGGCCCGAACCTGGCATTAACCAGCAGCAGGAATGCTGGGAGTTGTAGTTCAGTTGTAGTTCATTTGTTGTTCTGCAGTTGTGGGCAGCAAGGCATGCTGGGAGTTGTAGTTCAGCTCCAAGAGGGACTAAAACTGGTCCTAAGTGAGGTGTGGGGGGGCCTGAACTTGGCTTTAGTTTAACAGGAAGGCATGCTGGGTGTGGTAGTTCAGCTGTTGAAGGAGGAGGGGGAAGAACAGCAGAGCATGCTGGGAGTTGCAGTTTATTTTCAAATTGGGCCTAAGCCCAACTATGTGCTGGCCCTGAGCCCTGGTGGGTGGGGCTTGAACTGCACAGCAAGGCATGCTGGGAGTTGTAGTTCAGCTCCCATTTTATCTGCAAAACATGCTGGGAGCTACTTAAGCAGCAGGGCATGCTGGGAGCTGTAGTTCATACATTTTTCTGGTGCAAGGAA